>JAMKCH010019504.1:0-193640 GCA_023653785.1 Ophioderma brevispina
GTGGAAGGAAGCTTTTCTGATTTTACTGTGAGCCAGTGGGGACTTTGGGCCTACAAAAAAAAAATTGTTTCGGTAAACATGCTCTGAAAAATTTGGGGATGGGGGACGGAAGGAGAAAATTTTATCTTTTTAAACAGTTTATGTGTGGAAATCTATGAGTCCTTGTATAGGAATTTAAAAGGCACCATATTTGTTTCCCAAAGGCCATGACATTTTTGCCGTGATGCTAAAAATTAGGGATGGAAGGGGGTAACCAGATACCAAGAATTTTATTTTTTACTTGGCCCTACTTTATTTCAGTTTTCAGGTCTTAAAAAATTGTAAAAAAAAACTCGTAATCAATCCCTTGTTATAGTGGCTTCTAATTCAGAGGATTGTACAGGGGGGCTCGGAAAGAATTACACCCTAAACTATTGATGACCAAACTTAAAAAAGTGAATATCAAATTTGACAAAATTAAAAAGAATTCTTTAAACCACACTATTTTTGCAATATTTTAATGTAAAAACAACAGCACTCGATTTCGGTTCAGTAGTTTTTGAAGAAATAAGAGAGCGGGTTAAATGTAATACATGTCAATGTACACTTCTTCCAAGTTGTAATAAAGTGATTCAGACAGAAACAGGTGAGAAAATATTTATTAATTTCTTAAAATTTCGGGTAGTGGGTTAAATCTGTCCAAAGCTGATCTGTCGATATGTGGCACATTGTTACGTCAACTTTGTCTTGGATTAAGACGAAGACTCAGTCGATGGCGCAAGTTCTGTAAAGTGCGGGCGGTTCTCCGCCTTCCACAGCGACTCTTGTTCAAATTTGAACTTGCACCCGGGTCCACGTACTTCTAACATGTTCAAAATTGTCTTATTGCAAGGCGGATTTATGACCAGAGTAATGTTATGGCCAGGTTCGGCATAACTGAAATCCCACAAAAATTCCTTGTATGGGCGACAAACGCGGGAAGTTTGAATTTGCACTGCCTTGATTATTAAAATGTAAGATCAACCATATTATTGGAATAAGATGGCTCATTTTTTTTGATAAAAAACTATGTGAATAATCTATTGTTAAGTTTATCAGATGTTAAAAGTATTGATCAGCACTTCTCAAGTCATTCTATCAGTGCACCCCCTAGTTCAACAACAATTTCAACATTTCGACAGATTTTATTGGTGTGTTTTAAATAAAGATGATCAATCTTGTTATTTACCAGGTTCCAGGACCCCAGGTTTTGTTTTCTTTTGTATTTTTGTTATTTTTGTACGGAATTGTTATTGCGATAATAAAACAAACAAGTGGCATGAAACTCAAAAAAATTTAAACAGGGTCGTTCTGGGAATGAAAGAAAACAGCTGAAACAGATAACACGAGTAATCAGCGGTGGTTAACATCAACATCTGCATTATTGTGGAGCAAACTTGGAAGGAAGATCCAGGAAGTGTACATAATCGCTTATTGCTTCAAAACTACTGAAACCGAACGAGTGATGTATACATTTAAAATGTCCAAAAGTATTCGGTGGGTTAAGATTCGTTTTAAATTTCTTAAAGTGAATACTACTTTTGAAGTATGGTCGCCTATAGTTAGGGTGTAAGTCTTTCTGAGACACACCGTATGAGAATAAACCATTAGGGAATCCAAGCAGAAGAAGAAAGTAGGAGAATAGTTAAGGTGACCTTTTTTATTGACCCCCGGGGGACTCCAAATTGGACGTAGGTAGGTATACGCCGGACTGTCATACATGTTGTTTGCCATCATCATGAGAAAGTCTATAGTCAAACACCTCTTTACCATGTGGACAACGAGAAACTGTCCCAGAGCAAATCAATTCATGCTGCGAGTATGTCATCAATGTGCACCATCTACCCCAGATGAATGTTCAATATCCCCTTCCAGAAGGTTGGCCATAGGAGGGTCATTTGGAGCCCCATCGACAAAATGCTGGACAATTTTGGTTCACAAATACGGATGCCTTTGAGTGTTTGCCCACATTGATTTTTTGAGTTGAATTTGCAGTAGCTTGGAATGTTTACCTTGCTGGAACTTTGGGTAGTATAAGGAATACTTCTTTTGTATCAAGAGGGGTTTATGTACCATCAAAACATGAAAATGCCAGAGAAGCCGTCAAAGCCCACTTAATTTGAATACAGCAAGAATTATTGGAAGAAACACAACTTTGCATATGTAAAAAGTTATGGTTGTGTGATCTGTTAATGACACAAGTACACATACTTGCATGGAAAGGAGGGACACATAATTTCCGTGAAATTGGATTCACAGAATAAAAAGGAATATAAACAAAAACTAACCAAAACATAAAATTTCAACCAAATTCAACATATGTAGGCACACAAAAAAATACTGCACACAAACAACCCATGTAGGGTACCCATGCTGAACGCCCATACATGCCAAACACACACTCTATTTACACTGTATGCTGATTTAATTGGATAATAAAGAAGATAGGAAAGAGTAATAAAGGATATGTGTACATCTTCCGTGCAGTGTTATGAGCTCATGTTTCTATGAACCATAGTGCGTTGACAAAAGTTGCTAAAGTTGGATGTGAATTTAGACTGTGGCCTCTTTTATACTCTGTTCGAACTCAAGTTTGAGGGTGACGTCACTGCCGTGTTAGTTTTCTTGCCCTAACGCGTTGCGGATAAACCTCAGAATTCCAGCTTTTACGCACTAAAGTCCATATGCAATTTGGGCTATGCATATGGTAAATTTGCCTAATGATATTGTGCAAAATTGTTATTATGTTGATTATGTTGATTGTTTTTGTTGGTTTGCTGTTATGTTTTATTAATCTTGTTATTACCATTGTCAGTCTTTATCATACAGAACACCTGGGTGTGGTCTTGTAAGCCCATTACAGTGCATATTCCCAACACAAAAAAGCCCAGATCATATTCTTTTAGCTAGAAAAATGTTAGTATTTCAGGATTTTTTTGGTTTTACATAATCATTGAAAGGGGCTTGAGAGCTAGTATTCTGAAGCAACATTTATCCCTAAGTTACACTATTATGAGATACAGCAAGTGGAGGTATATTGGCATTGCATTGTGGGATTGAGTAACCACTATGCACTACAACATAAACTTTTGATATGCAAATTCTCAAATGGTAGGAATTGGTCATGATAAAGAAATGGTGATTGTACATGCATTCAGCAGAAACTCTGGTGTAAAAAGTGTCGTTGATTACATTATTATGTCATCTGCTTTATTACCATTTGTTAAAGCATTTGTTGTTAGCGAATTGAACCTGGCCTCTCTGGATAAAGCATATAAATCTCTACGCCAAGCTTAAGTTTTCCATTTATTATTGAAAAATGGTGATTAATAGAGCGTGATCTCAATAACTCATCAAATATGTCTTCAAACTCTAGCAATTGTCAACCTATGTATACTCTTAAATCTAAAAGGGATAACAATAGGTCATTTGAATATAAAGGTGCTTTCATAAAGATGGTTAAAAAATGTGAACGATAGTTATGCAATTTAGATATTAGTACAAATTACCCAAGTACTATTGATGGAATTCAAGCGAGATTTGCAAATTTATTTACTTCTCATGCTATTCACAGGGGTCGTATTTGGTATTTAAACAGATTAGAAAAAACACAACAATCAGAACAGAATAAAGCAAGTAAAAAAGGATAATAAACCCATGTTTAATAATGAGTGTGTTGCTAAAAAAAGAGAAAGAATATTACAGGGTTAAACATACATTGAAAAGGTGATAATAATGATGCTGATGAGGTTAGAAATGGTATTAAAAAAGGATCAAAATAGTTATAAGAAATTTATTAAGAATTCAAAAAAAGAAATATTTCACTAATATCCTTCATCTATTAGAAATCTAAATCTAATGACTCAAAAAAAAAAATTTCTGGAATTTATCAACTCAAACTGATATATCATTTAACAACAAGGTCAGTCTTGACTTCACTTTTTCAATCATTTTAAAAATCTTAGTTCAGATGTGAGTGAAAAAATATGCTAGTTTCTAGTGCATCGGGAATTGATCTACTTAATAACTAATTCAATAATGTGATATCAAGGTCCAAGCATGTTGACGAAGTTAATGATATTATTTCAAAATTAAAAAATGGAAAATCAGTGCATTGATAACGTTTTTTTAAATGAATTAGTACAAAATAGTCCTCAGTGCTGTTGAAATTTGCCAAATCTTTTAACAGGTTTTGGACTCTTGGTATTATTTCCCAAATTAACCTGGTGCACTGGTGCATTTTCCAATTAAAAGGGAAAGGTTCTCAGATGATCCCCTATTAATTCGTGTATAAACAATTCTTAGCTGTATTGGTAAAGTTTTTCACAGCAGTCATTAATGCACGTCTAACCAAATATCTGCTGAAAGGGGTTTTTGGGTGATGAAAAGGGCTGGTTGAGAGCAAAAATTTTAACCTCTGATCATATTTTTGTATTGAAAAGTTAATTGAATTTGACTTAAGCAACCGTAAAAGGCTTGTATTGTGCTTTGTGGATTATCGCAAAGCTTTTGATTTAGTTGACAGAGCCTCACTTTGGTCTAAACTCATTGCCATGTGCATTAATGCAAAATTTTAATATTGGGTATAATATGTATAAACATGCTAAATCAGTTTGTCAAACTTAACGGTCAATGTTCTGTGAAAATGTTCATTTGCAGTATCGGCGGTCGTAAAGGTGAAAATCTTTCCCATACTTGTTTGCCATATCTTTTGAATGATTGGAATATTTTCAGTAGTAGAAATTACAAGGGCCTTGATGACGTTGCAAATAAAATTAGGGATTAATCTAAGTGATCATGATGTTCGGAAATATTTCTTAGGCTTTACATTCTTCTTCATGCTGACGATACACATTCTGCTTGCAGAAAATCCTATACAGACTTGCAAAGGGCTTGATGCACTTCACTGAGTATTGTGATAAATGGGAAGATTAGTGTTAATGCTGATATTAAAACTAAGGTAGTTATTTTTTCCAGAGGCAACATTAATTAAAAACCTGATTTAAATTTGGTGATGCAAGTCTTTTAATTGTGATGATTGTGATTATCTTGGAATTACAAATCAACTACAATGGTAGATTTAATAAGGCAATAAGTAACCAATTTCAAAAGCAAGAGGTGGATATGTTTAGCCTTATGGCCAAGGCCTCAAACTCTGTGGCCTATTGACACGTACTTGGAACTGTTAATCATCTGGTACCAACTTTTATTAAGTTATGGTCGTGAAATTTGGGGGGTTTGAGCAATTAAATCATGTTGAGGTTTTCTAGAGAAATTTCCTGAGACGATTATTAAAGGTCAAAATTTACTCCCAATTGTTTGTTTATGGTGAGATTGGTAAATTTCCTTGGAAAGTTCATTGCAAAAATATGATTAATTTCTGGGCCAAACTTATCACAGGTTGTAAAAAAGCAAACTCACCTATCGAATTTATTGCCTTGTTAATTTAAAAGTCTTCATGAAATGCCAATTACTCTTGCTAATCAAAGGGGCTTGATAACAATTAAACACCTTCGTTGATTTCCAGTGGATTAAGAGATTATTTGGGTCAACCAAGTTTCAAGTAACTTAAATTTCAATTGGGTTGTAAAAATGCTAGTTAATACGAAGGTTAATGAATAGATTTTACAAAATTGGAAATATTTTTTTTATATAAAAAAAAACCGGGTTAAAATAAAAAATGAATGTGTTAAATATAAAAACACTTTTGTGGACTTATCTTACTTTCTCGATAGTTGTGACCAGAAATTAATTGGTGTAGATTTAGATGCAGAAAATCACAAAATTGCAATGTAACTTTTAATAGATTTGATAGTAGTAGTGATAACAATTGCATTTGTGTAGCTCTTAGATATTATGTGGTGACGAGTTCATGTTCTTTTGAAGTGGAATTATTTCACTGAGGATAGATGTAAAATATTTACCCCGAATTCAGAAACCGTCCCAAATGTCTTAAAAATGAACAAACTCTTCAAATTCACTGATATCATGGTGCTTAAAAAAACTTGCAATTTTTGCAATAAAAATCAAATTATGTCTAATTAAGTAATTTATCTATTTTTGTATCTTTTTGTGCCTACAAATGTATTCTACTGATTTATGTTTGTATCAATCCATATTAAGTGTATTATATTGTATATGTTCTTCTCGTTGACCCTGCCTGAGGGGCTAATGAGGGGGAAAATAAATAAATAAATTTAAAAAAACCATAATAGTTCCATGAAGGAACTACCCATGGATTTTTCTGTGTAATGTATCAGTTCAGCAATAACAGGTGAATGAATAGTACATGATTCAAATGATCAGGTAATTGGTTGTAAGAATAGTATTGTAAGGAACATATAAGCTATTGGTATTACTCCTGAGGAGTGTCTGAAAGGATTGCCAGACTAAGACTGGATGACAAGCAGGGAAGTAAATTGTATCCCACAACACAGTTAATTGACCCAAAATAATACAGTTGACCAATAAAAATTGCCTTGTACTTCTGGGTGTCAGCAACTTCTAACAGAAAACTAATGGGGAATGGTGAAGGTGGCAAGTCTGCAAATTCCATAAGGTGTATTGGATGTCATCCCCAATGCACCAGTTGTTGGAGATTTCACCTCAAGGTCATGCGATCCACAAAAATCCTTTCCTCCACACATCAAAACCCTAACTTTTACACTCATTATCATGATCTGAAATGTTTTGTGGTCCTTATACTTGTTGAAACACATTTTACTCACTAGTACTGACGTGTGTTTTATTAAAACCGAACAATGATAGATTTGCTTGCATTATGGGATTGGTTCAAACACCATATGTTCCAAATCATAGTGCAAATTTCCCCGCGATTTGTTCACGGAGGATGTAGGTGGAGGGGCATTGTTTGTTTAATTTCTCTTTACAGAAATTAGTTTAATGGTAATGACCCCAAAGGAGTTGGGATACTGAGATGGGAATGTCCCCCTTTTTTTTCTTGTCCTCCTGTAGGCAGAAATCTGATGTGGGCTGAAAATCACTAAATTTTGGCAAAAATCAAGTGATTTGGGCCTCAAATTGTTTACAAATCACACAAATTTTTGGATGTTTTTGAAACTAATACTTTCACTTTTCTCCCCCCCCAGAACTCAGCCGTATAGGCCGTTGTTATGTTGTCATATCAGTAAGAGGATATTTAGATCTTTTCTGACATGCGCGACAGAAAAATCAAAGCAATTTTTACTGTGGGGACGATCGATACAGGCAAGTTCAAAACATAGTTTTTGGTTTCCTTTTTACTTTGTTTGCCCAAATAAACTAGTAGGTGTTCTGCACTGATTAAGTGCAAATTGAGAAAATTTTCATATCATGTCCTGACTGTTCCAGGAGCACGATTTATATTATTGCTCCAAGAGCACATAATTGACAGATCTCAAGTATGCATGAGAAGTCATCACTGCTGATTTGAAAAAGTACTGCCATTTTAAGCCTCAGTTTGAACATTCCAGCATTTAATATTGCTATTAGGAAGTATTGTTAAAAGTGACAACCTTACCTCATGCAAGACATTGCAATTTTTCTGGGCAACCTATATCGAGGTATAAGCCTGGGATGAGTTTACCTCGGGGTTCTCATTTTATTATAGATCCAAATTGGAAGGGCACTAGGGCAGGCAAGTTTGCACAATTTAAAGTGGCACTGGGCCACAATTTTCACAAATAGTAAATTTCTTCAATTTGCTCTCAAATGATAGGCTAGCAATTGGAAACAGAGATATATTTTACACGATAAAATCACATACCCCAAAACAGAGTCGGGACATTGATATGAGGAGAAAGACCTACATGTAATTGGTAGGCCAACTTTTAGTTTTCCATAACTGTTATTCAACAAATGTTATATTATATTGAATATTTTTGACTCGATCATGATATTAAAACCACAAGGTTTAGACCGATAAAACAGTGTGCATGCGTGGGAAACATGCATACGGCTTGTTAAACGCCATTTTCGGGTTGTCTGCTGAATGTAACGTCGCCGGCGACGCTTTAATTATAAAATCTTTCTGTTTACCATAAGGAGCGATTTGTCTTAATCATTTCGGATAGGGCTTTTGTATATCAAAGCCTCACACCATGTCAAAATATCGATTTTGAAAAATCTTGAGGCGCACTAGTTTTCAAATGTCCAGTGTCTCTTTAACACATTCATAAATTCTTCTATTACTGAGCACCATAGGGCTCATTACATCCACGCCTCATGTTCATTTTGTGAAAAGGTAAGTATTTTCATGGAATGCTAACATATCTCTCTCACACTTACAGACTTATAGGAAATATCTGCTTGTCAATCACGCCATAATGCGTTGTAATACTGTGCCAGGCAGACAGTGCACCCTTATCCTTACAGACACACACCTCGTTTAGTGAGTATGATTTAGCCTTACAGTTGTGAGACACCTGGAGTGGAAGCCCCGTGGGGGGGGGCCACTTATATTCAAAGGTGGATTGATGCGTGAACAAGAAACGCGTAAAGGGTGTCTTTTTTCCAACAATCGATGTACGCGCGTACAGCTTTAGGTTTCAAAAACAGCAAATAATGTAAAAAAAACTTTTTAGGGTATGTTTTTTTCGTCACCCTTAAATTGTCATGTTATATCTCATTAAGCAGGGATAAAAATCATCCACAATATTGTAATCAGAACTTGGGAATTAAGCAAAGCAAGATAAGAAAGGGTAATTTACGATTCAATGCACTGCTACTGTGAGGGTTCATAACCAAAATACTGTTGGGTATGATTTTAGCTGGTTTTTCGTCCGGTGAAAATACGTGTTTAGGGTGCATTTTGAAAGTCCATGTTCACGCATCCTATCCCCTTTGCATACAAGTGCCCCCCCCCCCCCCCCCCCTCCCCCCCCCCCCCCCCCCCTGGGTGGAAGCAAAACTATTCCCCTTGAGTAGTTTTAACATAGTACGGCAATTCCACCATGCTGTGTTTGCTTTGCATCAGTCAACTTGAGATTCTATATATGTATGTGTTGGTTTTATGTCATAGAATCTTATATTTTTTATATCATTAGAGGAATCAATTATGTCAAAACAACACTCTTAATGCTGTTCTAAAATTCTGTGTTTGCTTCTTTCAGAGGAATTTGGAATTTGGAGGGAAATTTTGACATTGCCAATTTGAATTGGAAGAGAAATTTTGACATTCAATATAAGGGAGAACATAGAAAATGGCAGAGAAACTGCAATGCTTCTGGGGAAAATTTTAAGTTTGCTTCTGGGGAAGAACAATTTTTTCTAACCTGTGTCTCAGTTTATGCCAACATGTATGTTTTAAAATATGTTTCTATAGCATGTTGTTTGGATTTCATATTTTTGAGAGTTTTATCATCAGAATTTTAAATCATCTTTTGTGGCGGCCACAGCAAAAGAAAACAAGCCAAAAACCCTAAACAAAATGAATAAAAAAAAAACACGGCCAAAACTTAAAAAAAAAATTTAATAATAAAATTGCATTTAGCCCGAGAGGAGGATTTTTTTTTTTTTTTTAAAGAAAATATAACCCATCCACTACTTTTCGTACCATCTTGAAAAAACCCAAGATTATTAGCATCTACTAGTTTTATATGTAGCCCTAAAGGAAGACGACAAATTTATTTCAGAGCACACTACTACTAGAATCAACACTGTCCATGTTTTTTTGTCCAAATAACGTACGTGGAGTGTGTCAAGTGCCTTGGCATATATTGAACTCCAGATCACTGTGCGGTAAGTTATAATTATGTAGCTCACATAACAATTTCTTGTGAAATCAATAGGTGGCTCCTGCATGAATGTACTGGAGAGATTGTGCATTGAGCTTAATGTAAGCAATTCCTCAACTGCATATTTGAGTTAGTTGTGCAAGGTTGCGATATCAAACCAGTAGGACTGGAAGGGACAAACTGATAATATTCTATTCTTCACTTACAAGTTTGGATTTCAAATTTTGGCATTGGAGGAAAGTTTGGAATTTGGAGGGAAATTTTAGAATTTGGCGGGAAACATTGGAATTCAGAGTGACTTTGTAAAATTGGAGGAGGACATTTGACAGGCAAATTATGTGGAACATAAAAAATGTCAAGAAACCTGCATTGCTTTTTGGGAAAGTTAGTTGATGTATGTTATAACCTATGCTTTCTGCTAGCATTGTTGGTTGTGATTCATGTTTTTGAGGTTTTAATCATCAGATCTGTTGTGACAGCCAAAGCAAAAGAAAAATAGCAAACAAACAAATGAATAAACAAACAAAAAACGAAGAAAACACAAACAACACAGGGCCAAAAAATGGAAAAAAAATGTATAATATTGAATTCAGCCAGAGAGGAGGATTTTTAAAAGAAAATATCCCCATCCCATCTACTTTTCTTAGCCAGTTTGAAAAAAAAACCCAAGATATTAGCATGCTAATAGTTTTATTGTAACATAAAGGGAAGACGAAAATTATTCTCAGAAGCACAAATACAAGATCAACACTGCCCATTTTTTGCCAAATAAACTGTTAATGGAGTGTGTCAAGGCCTTGGCATATATTGAACTCCAGATCACTATGCGGTAGTTATATTATGTATCTCACATAAGCAATTTCATTGACATAGGTGGCTCTCTGCATGGAAGTAACAGAGAGATTGGTGCAGTTGAGCAAATGTAAGCAATCCTCTAACTGAAATTTGAGTTAGTTGGTTGACAAGGTTGCGAATCAACCCGTAGGTACGGAAGGGACAAAATCAACTGATAATTTCTTCTTCACTTCACAGATTGAATATTAATTTTTTAAATGGCAGTGAAAAAAGAGTGAAAGTGGTTTGCTAGTAATCAAATATTTCAAATTTAGAAGCTGCTATGAACTTGTTGATTTTGTTATATTGATAGCTTAGGTCGTATTAAATTCTAGCATAGATTTAGGTGTCATTTTGATTTTTCAACATAATGCTCATGCCTGTGAAAGGAATCCATTGAAGATTATAAGGGTCATTTTGGAAGATAAGACAGGTAATTAAAAATCTGTATGAAGCTGATTGGACTAATTGTGGTTTGAAATTGTTATGCTTCAAAAAATTTGGAGGCTTAAAGTTAAAGGTCCATGGGTCGCCTTCGTTCCCCGGGACTCAGATTTACTGGCAAGTGGTTCAAAATTTTGAGTTTCAGAGGAAAAACTACTCACACCATTGACGTATATAGCATCTGTACTGTTCGGTCACAGCGCGCGATTACGTATCTGCATCGCTAATTGGCCGGCCGGCTATTCTTAGACAATGCGCTATGTCATGGGACTCCCAGCAGCCAAACGCCTGTGTTAAAGGCTGAAACAAGGATATGAAAAAAAAAAAAGGTTGTGTGCGTGTCAGCCACTTGGCATGTTACCGTTGAAAACTTGTGAACTCTAGCGCAGTGAAGATTTGCCCACTGTCGCGTTGCTCAAATTACTTCTGACCTGATTCAACAATGGGCGGCGGTGTGTGCCAAGGATGAAGTAAAATGGGGTGTACTTTTTTTCCTTTCCCTGATGTGAAAATTTAGGGCTAAGGATGTTTGGTTCAGATGATATGAGCGAAAAATAGGCCCCATTTTGGTCGACAAATATTAACTTTACACAGGATCTATGGGGATTACAAAATCACGTTTTTAGCTCTCACTTCAAAACGGGTTGAATAACGGCACAAAACGGTCCAGATGGGGTTTAAGGTAAGGCCATTCTATCAAGATTAAAAATTTATAGACTTAATAGGCGGCCATCCCCCTTAAAATTGATAGGATATGTTCTCACCCTGAAATGCTTATGCTATATACAATATTCCCAAAAGCAATTTATTGGGGGGGACCGCATTTTAAAATATGGAATGTGGATATTGGGCCTCAGACCTATTGCATGTCAATCTGTCGTTGGCTCACTCTCCATTCTCGGTGTTTGAAGAATCGGAAGCAGAGAAGGGAGAAAATATTGCCTGTAATAATTCCAAGGAGGTTGGAGCTCTAAAAGCTCCTTTATGGTGGAATTTCTTTGAATTAAGTCACAACATTTCAAATAAGGGTTGAAGTTGTATAGATGGACTGAAGTGGTTAGAAAAGTTCCCATAAATAATGTGGGAGCAGCTGAGCAAAATGAATCAAGCAAGTTACTACTTATCATGATTGAAAAGAGGTGCAAGAAAAGTTTACATGTGGCAGCCATTTCCACTTCTGCATTGTTTGCATCACCATAAGAAATGAAGATGACATAAACTGACTAAAGAATATCAGCCAATTGTAAATTACACTTTTGCAGGCTTGCCTTATGGCAAATTTTGTTTTTTTCTTAGACTGGTAGAATATTTTCCTAAGTCTTTTTTCTTACAAGTCCCGGATTTTTGTCTTACCACTCCCATTATTTTAGCACACTTATTGCAATTACGCTGTTTTTTTTTAATGTGATTACTCATGAGAATGCAAAAAAAAGATGTCCAAATAAATCTCCTTTAATTGTATGGAAAAGGGAATTTAGAGAATAAAGGTATGATTTTGGTACCCGATACTCTTTTTATGATGATTGAAACCAAAGTGATGCCAAGTGGGAAGAACGAGGCTGGAGCCTGAGTCCTTTCACGCAAGAAAAAGTAATGTCTTAATGCCGTTTCACACATCTCGTCGTAAAGAGAGTACTGGTACCCCAATCATACCTTTTATTACACATTCTTAAAAACTCTTGTAATTCAAGGTAACTTTAACCTAATTTCCCATCCTATGGCTTCAATACACGAAAGGACTACCACCACCAGTGGAAAACTCGAAAAACAACCCTGTTGAATTTCAAAGAACACATAGCTAACCCCAGCAGGCGCACTTTGCAATCCTTTTGCATTATGTGTGTACGTTTGTGTATGTATGTATGTGTGCGTCACTAATGTTAAGTTTTTTAATACAAGAATCATTGGCTGGGTTACGTTTACGAACCCAAGTGCCCATTGACCTTGCTACAAGCCTAATTCAATAGTCTTGTGATCCCTTAAACTCCTATTCTTACCACTTAAACCTGACTTTTACCTTATTTTAAGCCCACAAGGTTGCTTTAGCAGTGCATTTTGTGGTCTTAAACCGCTTTGAAACACTTTTAATCCTTAGTACTGACAGTGTTTTGGTACAGTATAGAACAGGCACATTACAATGCATTGTTGGGAGGTGTTCAAAGCACCCATCTGCACAAACCTATGTGTTTGGAACCAAGGGGGCCCATTCAAAACCAGTCTTCCGTTCTGGGCGCTGACATTTTTGAAAATTGGCAAATTGCAACGGAATAATTATCAGTTTTGGGTGCTTGTATACACACATAATGTCAATTGGATCCAAACAATCTGCCAAAATATCAATTTGTTTGGAGTTGGTTGCTTTTGGTTGGTTTACATTTTTTGTCCTCCCTGGCCACACAACGAATGAAATGCACGTCAGTGTCTGTCTTGATTTAAATAAACCGCCTCAATGAAAATACATCTTTTCACCTAAAGCGCGCATTGCATTATTAGAAAAAAGAGTATCTGGAGCACATGATCCGGTACAAACATTAAGACCCTGGCATGCACCTCTAACACATACATTAATTGTATCACTACCGATTAGGTGTATATGCAATCGGGCACCCACACGGATGTGTAAGAAGCGGATGCACCATTGCTTTCTATTGTTTGGTAACTCTAGGTTTTCTTTTGTGGTCGCAAACAATGCGAGACGGTGAATTTCTAAAGATTACGTAACGTTTTGCCTCTCTATCTATATAGAACCTCTTTGTTTTGTAACTATATCTGTACTCTTATCCATTATATTATTCATCCTTGATTTGAGCATAATCTTAATCCCAACACTAATCCTAACATACACATCGTTTCCCAGACCTCAGGAGTGTATTCCAGACTTAAGCCCCAGTCACACTGGAGAGGCGATTGCCTGGGATTGCCCGCGATTGAGAAATCCGTGCGAGCGTCCATGCCATCGTAAGATTTGGTGTCAATCGTGTGTAGCACTCACACTATAAAATTCATCACGATCATCACGACAATGGCACGAACAAAGCCCGACCCAAACACAAGACTATTGGCACCACAGTGGCGCAACAGTCCTTGGTGGTGACACGTTGGTGGCACAACGGTCCTCACATAGCGCGCGATTGGTCTATATACGTGCGATTAATCGCAGACACTCGCAGGATAGGCGTACATAGTCTTCCACCATCGGTGCATTAGTCGCACCACTCTAAAACAATGACCAATCGTACGATAGTCGGCGACTACATACGACTTGACATGCCACCACACGACCAAATGCGATTGTAGGCGATTGTATGCGACGGTCAAACCTTGGTTCAATCGCAGAAAGGTTTTTGACATGACTAAACCTCTCTGCGACAGGAGGGACAAGTGCGACTACCTGCCACAGCCCGCGATCGTCACCGATCAGTGGCACACCTTTTTAAGATTGCCGAAGACTGCTTGCGTTTGCCAATCGCAACTAATCGCTCTAGTTTGTAACCTGTCGTAGCTCCCAGTGTGACGGGGCTTTAGCCACCATTGCATATGATTTTGAAGAGAGTCATTATCTTAAGACACATCCAATGCAGCATGCAAATCTTCCTTCCCCATAATAGCACACTTGCTCTCCCCATCAGCCCTTCATATCATAGGTCCTGTACTGTAGGATTGTAGAAATTTTTGTGAGGCTTCTATTTTCGCGAATAAGTCCACAACCGGGAAAATTAAAACTCACCAAAAATAATCCACTTCCAAGAAATGCTCAGAAATGGTAAGCACAAAGCAGAGTACTGTAACAGCATCCTGACTTTGTGGGGTAGAATTTTTTAGAACAGTTTGCAACATGCATAACACTTTCTCATTTTTCTTGGAAACAAACTTGAGAAATTGAAAAAACACTATCGAACACCATAAAATTCTTGCTGTGGCCGGCGGGGGAAAAAACAAATGCTTGGGTCAGTAAGTTTAATGAACATTTCCTGTTAACAAATTTTGACAATCGCAAAAATAAAAACTCGCGAAATGTCAGCCATTGGAAAATTTTCAAAAATTTCCGAAGAAAAATTATGATCAGCGATTTGGGGCCCAAAATCACAAAAATCAGCGATTTTGTACAAAAATTGGTTAAAAATCTCAAAATTTTGGATGTTTGACCCCCCAAATTTCACTTTGGCCCCCACCAATAAATTTTACTTGCCTTCCATTTTTCCTCCCAGAAATGAAGTCTGGTGCCACCAATGGATGCTTGGCTGACAACATGGTTCACTTGTCACATGGAATTGCTGTGCATTCGACATGGTGACAGTTCCATGGTATAACATAGCTAAGCAACCATCGTATGTAAGGATTGTATTAATATCCATACCCACATCACCGCAGGTGTGACTTAAACCTGCACAGGCATATAGTAGGTCATGGAACTGTGACTCTTGGGTTGAGATAGCGTACGTTTTGTCATGATTGGTCAACTTGGTTTGGTTCAAGTCTAATCCTGACTGCAGACTAATGGCTTCACAACCCTTCGGTATTGCTGCAAAATTACAGTATGGAACAAAACTCAAGCAGAAATTTCAGGTTATCCCGACAACGCAGTGACACACAACCCCTCCGCTAATGCGCAGATCCTGCGTCTGCACGCTGGTTAACTAATACTTGTGGATGCCTAGTGTATTATTACTGGCTCATCCTTTCTTCTCTCTCTCTCTTATCTTCTTTTCTTTCGGATGCCGTGGACTGTTAGGTTAGCCACGTCCTTCAGGCATATCTTGCCAGTTTGTGTGACTGGTTCAACTGTAGAAACCGCGGTTGCATGCTTATATATCACCGGGCTGATTGGGCCTGATTTGTTTTGCATTTGATGTCGGTGCGGGCCACAGGCTGTGTGCAATGTATCCGTACGATTATGGTTTTGCTTACGTCTCCTGGAATGTTTGCTGAGATACAGACGAGGTTGTGAACTGCTGCTATGTACTGTATACTGTTCATCATCGATGTATGCCCGCGTGTGTATTGTGTGTGTGTGATGGCACTAGACTAGGATAAGGTATACCCATTGATTGGCAGTGTATAGCGGAAAGCGTGTCAAGCCTGGTATGTACAGTTTCTTGTGGAGTAGCTCAGGGATAGTCTGACAGGTTGTTGAAGGATGTGAAATATCATCCCTGAGATGTGAAAAGGGGGAGCAAATTGGCCAATCATACAAATATTAAAGGTGAAAAATCAAACTGGCCCATCCCTATACATTAAAGGGGAAGTGGTCTTTTCTGTGGAGCTGAAAATGTTCTTAACATACCAGGTAAATGTATTGGGATGTATGTTTAAGAAAAGAAAAAGGAAGCGGATCAAAATGGTAAAAAATAAAAAAAATCTTTTCTTTTATCAATTTGAATTTGATTTGATAAGAATTTTTAATCCTAGACTGCTGTATCAAACTTTTCTAACATAACTGATTTCATCACCACCACCATCAATTTCAGCATGCTGTTTAGTAAACACAGTGCTGCATTGAAAAGTTAAAAGTAATTCAAATGTTGACAAATTTCAGCTAAATCACAGGTAAATTGTACATAAATCACCTTAAACTTAAAGGTGCTATCAGTGATTCATGCAAAATTTTAAGAATATTTTAAGAATATTTGAAATTGCCAGCTTAGAATTGAAAGATAAGTCTATGGACTTCTTATAAGGTATGTGGTATTTTTTTTCAAATGAAAATTTGACCAAAGAAAGAGCGAGAAAGAGAGAGTGAGAGGAAAGGAGAGAAATTGCATTGCAATTACATGCTTCAAAATTAATATTTGGTTTCTTTTTTTGACCAACCCTGTAGTATTAAAATAACCACCTCTGAAGCAATTCATACTTTGGCACATAAGGCTACTTGTGTTGAAAGTGACACAAATATTCCTGTGCAAGAGTTTATTGCAATACTTGATATGCACAGCGTGCAATTTGGGAGATTACAAAATGTTTTTGTTTAATTCCTTTCGACTTCCGTCACTGAAAATATTCTAGAAACATTTGGCGCAGAACTTTTCCTCAACTGCCAATCACATTTTCAAAACAATCTTGAACATCAGTCTAAATCGACCCTCTTCAAAATAATGTCAATTGGTTTTCAGCAATGTTTTTCAAAGCGTTCTAACTACAATATTTCCCTGACTAAAAACATTGCTTCAGGGGCTGCATCGTCATTGTGGACGGGAACATTCGTACTGGTTTCCCACCGTTGATGTTCTGGTCATCATATAGGATAATGAAAAAAATCTGCTCATTTTGGGTAGTGTTTCTAGAATCAATGATAATCTATTTAGGCATTTCACTTAGTTCCCATATGTCAAAATATGAAAATATTTTGAAATTTAATGTTTCAATAAAACATAGCAGATATTACCGAGTGGGATTTATTGGAATTTTATACCGCTACTTCTGCCTTGAATTTTCTTTTTGTCACGGGTGACATTTAAAAAATAATATTTTGAGTCCTTAGTGCTACTATCAGTTGGAAAATTCCGACTAATAACATTTTAGAGCGGCTTGGATGTCATTTGGTTTAGTGTTATCCATCCTCTTGTTGCTGCTTGTTACCAAATAGCCTCAGTACACATTAGGCCACTCTAGGGGAATCATGCCAGCTTGGCGTTCACAGGAATAATAAAAAAAAAAAGAGAGAGAGAAGGAAAAAAAGACGGCGGCGTTAAAAAAATACACAGGCCGAGACCAAGAATTGTCGTTTTTTTCCCTTCTTTCTTCAGCATGTGATAACTTGATGTGCGGTCTCACAAGAGTTCCATGTTATTAAGGGGATCACCTAAATCTTTTGTCTGGTTCAATAGCAGAGTGCTTAGAGCCATTGTGGAAATTGGCGTTGTTATTATATGCAGGCGGCCAAGGACAAAATGGGGTCCTTTGGAATTGGCTTGTTATCTTGAATGTACCATGACCTAGAATACCACTAAGTAGTAGGAGAAGATATGGGGGGGGGGTGGAATTATCATGGCCAAGTTGGTAAGGGACCATTCATTATTCTTAAACAGCTGTGAAAATGTAAGCAATTTCATTGGCTAATGCCCAGGTTCAATTCGATATTTGAACCCAGGTAGCATGTGTTGCATATTGACGTTATTTGGAGGTTGATACGATCGTGTCATACTTTGTTTTGCTACATTCATGCACTGCCAATGTTGTGTCTCGTTACATTATGTTCTTAAGGGGGTGTTCGATTTTTCTCACTGGGTAGTGAGGGGGTCGGTTTAGCGCAGTGGGTCTTCCCTCGCTTTGCACCACTGTGGTCCCAGGTTCGACCTTCGGTCGGGCCTGCGATTTCATGTGCGTTTGGTTTCCAGTCCATACTCAGCCTCACAGGTTTTCTCCGGGTACTCCAGTTACCTCCTGCTTCTACCTCCTGCTTCTAAAAACTGGGCTTTCTTCCCTAACCTCTATATGATAATAAAGTGAATTGAAATAAAGTATCTTCGTGACTTAAAATGACACAATAGTGTTGATGTGTCGTTAAATAACTAATACCCTCTCCTCCTCCTCCTCCTCCTCACTGGGTAGTGGCAGGTCCTTTCTTGTTATACAATAAAATTTCGCAAATTAAGTTAAAGATCCGTAAATCTGTTTAAGAATGAGAATAAAGATATGATTTTGGGAACCGGTACTCTCTTTATGATGAATTGAAACTGGTGATGCCATAATTTTTTGTGGAAGAAATCGGCCTCCGGCCTCGTTCTTCCACTTTAAATAATGGCATTGCCGTGGTTTCATTTCGTCATAAAGAGAGTACCAATTCCCAAAATCATAACCTTTATTCTCTAATATATGTTGAGGGAGGGGGAAATGCTAGGTCATACAAAGAAAAATATGTAATTCCTTGTGATTACAAAGCAAATTCATGTAACCCCTTCCCTTTGGATTGAGTTATAACGTAACCCCTTAAGTGTGCAAAAAAAAATTAACATAAATTCATGTACATATTTCTTTGTCCCTCTGGCATAAATATTAATGGGTCCCTAAATTTCAAAGCAGTTCCACCCAAGATATTCAATTGCATATTTGAACGCCGTTTGTTTTTTCTGTCAGTATTTTTATGCAAACCCTAGAAACGTTGATGTATACTTCGGTTTCAGTAGACTGACAGTAAATGTTTTATGAGAGAGCAATGGAGGATCTGGGGATATGTTGAGATGTGAAACTAGGGATGTTCTACTAACTGACACAAAGTTGTGTTCTAGAGAACCAGATATTTTGTGAAGCAGGAAATAGGGCATATTTTCACTGGTCTTGGTCAGATGCTATGTGTTTGAATAAGTGTTATGTTCTTATTTAAGTATCCACCATTGGATGAGAAATCAGGAACTGTAGTAAACCTGGAAATTTGGGGTATTATCTAGAAATACTACAGTTTGTGATATAAAATCATGAATGAAATTACAGTCAGTTAATGTGCTTTACTAGATACAATTGATTTCATGGAAGGCTTTCTTTTGTTGTTTTTGTAAGTACGTCAAATATATGAATTAAAAAAAAAGTTTTTAATGGCTTGATTGATATAAATGATAATTGATGAAACTGTATCCCAGGGGTAGCGTCTTGCTTTAAAAACAAGGGGTCGAAATTGAAATATCTGATTTAAAAACAATGAAAATAAAAGACCCTTTATGATAATTTAGTGTGCCAAAATCTAAAATAACGAGTCTATGACCCCTTGGCGCAAGATAATGATACCCCTGCCGTATCCTAAGGAATTTTTGTGCCTAGAAATAACATATCTTGGAACATTTTTAATTTAAAATCAGGACATTGAGTAAATTTATATGAGAAAGGAACCTGACTTTAGTAAATGGGAAATTAAGGAAATTTGCTTTCACATTTATAAAAAAAGTCATAAATGCCTTTGCATATTAAAATTATACAGGGTGCCTATATGTTAGATATTTTGGACAATTCTTTAAGTGTATGAACCCATTTTTTTTTTTGCATCATGCCTTAAAATGCAAAAAAAATTGGACTGATTTTTTTTGTATGTATAACTTTTGAGTGTGCATCCTTTGGTGAAAAAAAAAACAGATTTAGAAATCTGCTGCCTTGTTTTCTAGAAAATTAAGGTGGGTCCCTGTGGACCAGACCCTGTTATACACCAAAAGAAGTACTCAGAACAAAAAAAAATATTTATTACATTAACAAAAGACATAATAATTGTACTAGAAAAGTCATTGAATACATGCCACTGGTGAGGTGTTATGTATGTCACAATGACTTCTACACTTATACTCTCATCGGTGTACAGGTGACCTTATACACTTAAAGGTACTTGTTCCGATTGTCTTTGTGACCCCCCTGATTTAACTGGAAGTAGTAACAAATTTTATATCAGATGAAAGGCCGTATTTTTTCTCATTGTCCTCCTGAAATTTCAGCTTCCAAATCCATTTCTTTCCCAAGATACTGACAAAAAACTGCTGTTTTCATGGTTAACCATCAATATTAGCACAGTAGTATATGGGGCGTTGCGCTGTGCATGATCGGGTCTAGCATAAAAACTGCTAGTTTGTTTCCCACGGTAATTGGTGGTCAGCATATACAAGTACCAAGCTCCCATATCAAGTAGAGAACATGATAGACAAAAATTGGAACAAGTACCTTTAAAGGCACTTCAGTGATTTGCTCAATCAACAAGTAGAAAAAAAATTATAAATATCATATTTTTGCATGTCTGTACAAGAAATAGGTAACCTACATACCCTACACGATAAGAACAAAAGCACATAATGACAAAACTTGGATATTTTAGTCGTTACTTTCTGTACAGACACTTCAACACGTAATCAAATTGAAATGGAACATTGGTTTTTGCTGTTTTTGTCCTTTTTTATCATTTTTCAGTTGAAAAAATAATTTGTGAGAATTCCACAGACTTATCCTTCACTTTCAAGCTATATTGCAATTTTCAAATGCTACTCTTCCATTGAAGTATGATAGTTGGTCTTTGAGGTTAAAGGTCAACACTGACCATGTTTGAGCTCAAATTTTGTGTACAGAAGGGCTTTTCTGCTTGTGAAATGATCATACATGATAAAACAGTTATTCCAAAATTATGACAGAGTATGCACAAGCAGATGGGTCATCTCAAGTCAAGTGGTAAATAGGCTGTTGAGTTAAGTTTTTGGGAAGTTGAATTACATACCGATTATGAAAAAAGACTACACATCTGTTTAATGTCTCATTAAGACAAAACCAGAATAAAACAAAAATATCAAGGATGACACATTGATAACTAATATGGATTATTTATTCACTAACTTCATCCTTTGTAAATTTACAAAATTTTATGGCAGCAATACGATTTAAGTCTAGTTTAATGTTTCTGTCTCTTTGGAAATGAGCATATCGAGGGTGGTGCTATAATAAACAAATAATGACATAAAGTAGCCCTTTATGGTAAGATTCCCACAATGGAGTGGTGGACATTGTTTCGCACCTACCGAGATCAAAGTTCCATCTTAAATAAGTATTAGAACGTGTACTACCCCTGGCTAAATAGTCACACTCTTCATGCACTACAATATACTATATAGCCATGTTATTTTGGAAACCATATTGAAAATCTGCAAAAAAACATTGTGCTTGATCTTTGCGACGGCAGGGCGGTGCCCAGACCTTTTTTTCTGGGGGGGGGGCAAATGTGGAAATTTTAGGAGGGCATAAGTGATATTAGGGGGAAATATAAAAAATTTGGAGATTTTTAACCAATTTGGCTCAATTGCGGATTTTTTCCAAAATTTGGTTATTCCTGCCCCAAATCGCTCATTTTTGCAAAAATCTGGCATTTCGGTTGGGGGGGAGGGGTGAGCTGGGGGAAAGAATAAAATTTGGAGGGGCAGAATGCCCCCCTGGTGCCACCACTGGCCACCGTAAACTTTCTGAACAACCACATGCCTGATGATGTTCTTGGATGTATAAGGATCATTTTATAACCAAGGTCAGCTGGCGAAATCAACAAAGTGCATTTTTCCATTCTTCAAGGTTTACAGATACTGGGCTTGGGCGTTAACATTCAAGCATCTTCCAGTGAGCTCGTTGAATCAAGATGGCATATCAAGATGACAAATACTACATGGCTTATATCAAGGAAATAGGGGAAAATAGTGTGCCCTATTTCCCTCTAACCATGTAGTATTTCCTATGGGCCCAATTGGTACATATTTTGCTTACTATGCAAAAAAATGGACCACTTTAACTCAAAGTTTACAACCAGATGTTTTTGGTTATATGCTTGCACGTGAGGAAGGAAAAATCCGACCACGATTGGGTCACTCACCTTTAATTTATTTATAATATTTGACTTCTGTGTTTGAAATAGGAAGAATAGTTAAAAAAAACCACGTTCTATACAAGAATACTTTCCCATTTAATAAAGAAATGTAACTAATTGGACCATCTTATCATATTTCAACACATAAACCACTACCCAGCATTACAAGTCATTGGCGTGGGGGGAAAGTTTTCATTTGCACGGCAAGCCGAGACGGCACTATTCTGAGAAATTGCGGATCTCTCTCTCTCTATCTTCGAGCGTGCTCTCTTAGGTTTGGCTATATAATATAATGTTAAATTTCATGTAGTGTTCGTCTGAATTGATTTTTTTGTTACGGCAGTGCAGGTGCCATCTTTAATTGTACATTGTGAAAAAGTCTACACCAAGCTGTATGCACTCCGCTGTATCCATCACCGTGTCCCCAAGGTATGTTTAGCATCGTACCGAGTGGATAAGACTTGGCGCTCCAATCCCTCTCGCCGCTGTTGCTATCACATTTTATCTCGTCAGGGCCTCTCTTTTCCTATGCAGGGGTTTCACGGTGTGTTTTTATCTTTCTTTCTTTCTGTGAATACGTAAATCAATCTAGGGATTGAACTTTAAACAGCGATTATATGCGAAAGTATTTTTTCCTTGCGTTAATGATATAGGGAGGAAATAGCTGGTGATTCTTCATGTTACGTTGTATCAACACTCAAAGGCATTTTCTTTATTGTATAGAAGTCAGAGTACATGTATTGGGGTGGGAACTATTCAAATGTGAGATAGGCTGTAATTTTGGATGAGAATAGTATGGGTAGAAAGAAAGAATGCTTGTGTAAGAGGTTAAATACTGCAATATATACTTATAGGGTTGATAGTGTAGCTTTGGCAATGCTCATAAAATAAGCTATTACAACATCATAAAATTTTCAGTAAATTCAAAATGAACTCTCTTGTATGGGCATTGAAGGAGCCAACCAAATAAAAATAATGTAGTTGTGTAACTTGATTGGTTTTGTTATGCAAGTGGTAGTGATTATGGAAAGAGTTTGATATGTACCCTCTTCAAAATTCTACAGGAAACAAATTTCTATTTATGGCCTAACACTAACAAATACCCTAACCCTAAGGCTGAAAATAAAAAATAATTTGTTCCATGTAGGACTTTGAAGGGGGTACATTATGGAACTCTTGCTGTGATGATAATATAATCATTATGGACAATATAATAATTATGGACATATAAAAGAGAGTGGGTGGAATGGAGGTTGATAATCTTATGCTGCTCTTGCTGCTGATAAGACTTTGTCCCTGATATGATTGTTTGAAATTTCAGCTGATTTTTCCCATGTAAGATTCAAAAACTGAGCAAGTACAACACTGGTAGTTTGGAGACACGAATTTGCGTGTGACTTCACATAAAATTTCTTCAGTGAGAAGACAACCCATCTCACGTCGTTTAGGATTAGAGCGAACAAATTCATGCATAATCATACATGCACATATTTTTACATGCAGAATTGCTTGCATGCATGCATACATTCTTTGGGAAACTATATTGAATTTGCACATGCATACATGTGCACCTGCAGGGGCTAGGTTTGGCTTCCATGTGTGTACCTGGGTGCTCTCTGATTTGTACCCTTTGCTTGTAGTTTGCTCTGATTAAAGGTGCAACGAAAAATTTCAAATAACAGGTGTTTCTTTAAAAATGTGAAAATTCTGATATTGGCACTCTAGTGCAAAGCTGCTTTCTATCAAAAATATGCCTAAGCTGCTTTCTATCAAAAATATGCCTATCGGAAAGGATTAAGCTTTTCTTTGGTACCAAAATTGTGAAATTTCTAATTTCCTATAGGAGCAAATAGGAAATACAGCCATGTTTTCTATTGAAATATAAGTATATACAAATCATCTTTTGTTTTTCATTTTAAGTTATTTCTGTAGCCAGGTATAAAGGTATAGGGAATCTATTGAGTGTCTAATCTATATGAAATCACTGCATATCATAGAAAATATGGATGACTTGAAATCTCTCGTTGCACCTTTAAGTGCTCTTAACTCCCTGAGATCTACAGCTTTCTTACAGTATCTCTGATTGGCTCATTACATCATAAAGCATGAAATACCCTCTGAATAATCAATCAAAATAGACCTTTTATATACCTGTACTAACCTTGAAGCTTTTTTTGCACGTCTCTGATTGGCTTAATACATCATAACCCTTAGTATGGACAATAAAATTGGCAGGTGGACCTCAGAGGTTACAGGGACACATTGTTTCAAACATATGCACCCTAAATTTTGTTCAAAACTGAGATATGTGCATTGTTGTAATTGTTATCTGTGAACTAGCCTACATCAGGAGTAAATAAGCTGAGACCAAAATGTGTGAGTGCAACAAGGTCATAAGTGCAATGGCTGCAAATTGTTAAGATGCATATTGGGGTCATCATATTTGTTAACCTTTAATTTGAAAAGTTCTTTTGAGAGTTTGATTGTGAAAGTCAAGGTTTCCTGAAATGTGTGCTGGTATGTGCATTCTACTTCTGCAAGCTTTGACCTGTGAATCCATCATTACCTTAATCTATGACCTAAACCCATCATGACCCTAATTTATGACCAGTGAACCCATCATGACCCTGATCTATGACCTGTGAACGATCTTGACTCTATGACCTGTGAACCCATCATGACCCTGATCTATGACCTGTGAACCCATCATGATCTTAATCTATGACCTGTGAACCCATCATGACCCTGATCTATGACCTGTGAACCCATCAATACCCTAATCTATGAATTCATGATCTTAATTTAATGTAAAGGAAACATATTTGCTAGGTTACGATTCACATAGGGAGTGTGAAATGTCCATTCTGTGTATATTTTGTGATTAAAATATAATTGCCTCACTTGCATAGCTGTTATTAAAATTTTAACTGGGAATAGCTTTAGAAATTAACAAAAAAAGGCTGTGAGAGTTCCTCTTTTCAGCTGATTTCCTCTTTTTCAAAACTTTCTTGTGATAAAATTTCAGTCTTCTCTTTTATTTTCAGCCAGGGATGTCAGTTTTCCTGAAATAGAAGGAATTCCTTCCCTTTGTTAGTTCAAATTGCTGCACTTTTATTAACTATTTTCACCCCAATTTTGGATCATTTTAGCCTAATTTGCGCACTTTTTCCTTCCCACATGCAATATGCCACTGGCATCTCTGTTTTCAGCCCATATTTTGCCTTTTACCTCAATTTCATGCTATTTTTTTTTTTTTTTGTCTATTTTCCTTTTTATCCAACTGGCCTATCACATCCCTGAAAAACCATGATGAATAAGACGAGGTCAGTGTATCTTTCTCGTCCCTTAAGGATTGTCTTCTCATCCACCTGCTTAAATGGGAAATGGTCAGATCTAGTGATGCGGCACGACTGCATATCTTTCTCTTTATTCTTTGTAATAGCATTTGTCGGTTTGTATTGAACCTGGATTTGAAAAGACATTCCCAGCAAGATCAAGGACAAGGTCAGATTGCTCTCAGCGAGGGGGATTTATCAGCAAGGCTCATGCCAGGCTCACTGGGCAGTGATGGCATTCATGTTGGCATGGTGAAGTCCTTTTCACTGTCTTCCTGTTTTTCCAATTTCTTTTTGTGTCATCTGCAAGAATTGCAGAAGGCACATAGGGATTACTCCTGGGCGTATGCTGTGTATCTGCGTGTGTATCTGTGTGTGTGTCTGTGGTCAAAATGTTAACCCTTAATATATTGCATGCCATATGAGTTCCGTAAGGGCTACAGTGATGATGATGTATCTTGGTGGAAAGGATGGGGCAGGGGTGGGGTGACATGTTGGTGACCTTGGTGACCTCATGTGACCTTTGGCCAGTCAAAATGTTAACCCTTAATAACATTGCATGCCATGTGCGGTCCGTAAGGGCTACGATGATGTAACTTAGTGGAAAGGAGGGGGAGGGGTGGGGTGACATGTTGGTGACCTCATGTGACCTTTGTGTCCTCTTGTAATCTTTGACCCCATTCACAAACTGTGACGGCAGATGACACTATGTTGTCCCGGAACCGCGATGTATTTTTAATTCATTTTTGGTTCAGTTAGTTGAACCATTAGGAATATTTCTAGATTTCTCATAAGGTATTTTTTCCCAAATGAAAAATTGACCAACGAGGAAGAAAACAGCAGAATTGTCATTCAAATATGTGTTGCAGTGAGTGTCTGTATGGACAGTAATTTTATCCTTATTAATTTGCTTATGGTATTGTAAGTCAATCTTTAATGATTTTGTCAATTTTCTGATTTAGCAAATCACTGATAGCACCTTTAAGAATATAGGCTTGTTTGGAACCATTTGAATGCATTTTTCATGCTGATTCTGAATAAATATTCATAATTTGTAATTTTTTGGAAAAAAAGATCAGTTTGAACTTTGAGCAACTGTTATTGCCTTCAGGGATGATGGGTTAAATCAGCATCGCTCTGGTTATGGAATTACAGGAAATCCTGTGTTTGAAAAGAATTCAGTTGTGCGATTGCTTACCTACTCATTCATGTGTTTGATTATTTTTACAGTGGATTTATTATTGATAAATTTGTTCTTGCTCGATAGATCCTCCTAGGCCATTATAAAAGAAAATTATGTTTATTGGTGAAGGATTTGTCATGAG
The DNA here is from genome assembly GCA_023653785.1 of Ophioderma brevispina. NCBI lineage: Eukaryota > Metazoa > Echinodermata > Ophiuroidea > Amphilepidida > Ophiodermatidae > Ophioderma > Ophioderma brevispina. Next base: position 26,996 of record JAMKCH010019504.1, read on the forward strand.
AGCCAGTTGGTTGATGACTTAAGGTATTGAACCCATGGTCAGAGGGTTGTGGGTTCAAAACCTATCTCTGCCAATGGTGTCCCGGCAGAGGCACTTTATCTTGCTTGCCTCTCTACTCCCAGATGCAATATGGGGGCTGTTAGGGAGTGTCAATATAGGCATAGCAATGTGTGCCACTTGCATGTCTTATTCTAGTGGCAGAAGTGTAAATTAACGTAAAGTGCTCTGATACACTCTACAATAAGAGAAGATATCAGTAGCTTCCCACAATGCATTGCTTCCATTGGAAATTTTTGTACAGGTTGTCATGTGAATCGTTAGAGATGAAACATTCTTAAAATGCAAGTTTGTGATCAGTACTGTCAATTTAGCCATGTTTCATACTAACGATTCACATTAGTACCTGTACAAAAACCTCCATTGGAAGCAATGCATTGTGGGGAAGCTACTGAAATCTTCTCTTCTCTACAATAGTGTAAAATGCGATATAAATGTGCATTATTTAAAATTCTCACATTTTAGGGACACAAACAGTGATTTATACGTACTTAACATAGTTTTGATTAGAAGGGCACCATTTTTTTAGAACATTAAGTATTTCATGATGGCTGAAAGCCAACAATTTGGGTCTGTAAAACATATTTTTAAGACTTTTATGGCCTTCAGGAGACATTTAAGTGGATAAAACCAAATACGTAATGGGGTTGTGTGACATTAACAACCGCCTGCAGGAGAAATGGTGTGATCGTGAATGTAGTACATGTATTCTTTGGCTTCTAATGGATTCTCTCCTCACTGTGAGATCCATATATCATAGTCTAAGAATAGGAATGCTAGGGTATCTGTATGTTGTTGAGTTGTTATTGCGTCTAGTAAATAGCCAGAGCATTTGAGGCTTTACATTGGGATGTTTGTGCTCTGGTGACATAGTTTACCTCAATTTTCTGGAAAACTACATGGCATTCTAGAGGAGCGGTTTATGGAGTATAGGATGCCTAACCTATTGTATTATAGCATTGTCTTATGTCCACACTTGAAATGGTAAAATTTTACTAAAAATTCAGTAAACCTGTTCAGTATCTACTTGGTGATCAAATGTACCCACAAAAAATTACAATTTCCCAGCATTGACAATTTAATGCTGCCAAAAAAACGCACGCACGCACGCATGTATGCACACACACACGCATGTATGCACACACACACACACTCTTTTTATGCCTGTGGGGACCTTACACACTTTTTGACACCATAGAATTTATGTACTATTATATAAGAAAATTAAAGTGCCTTTGGGGGATTAGGGAGGTGTTTTTGTTTTTGCTATTGAGTGTCTTTTTGGAACCAGTTTGTTAAACAACTGTCTTAAACTGTCTTTGGGTGATGGGCTGTCTTAAACGGAATAAATTGCAATATTATATTGCACTTAGTAAATTAGCGTGATGGGCTATCTCTAAAACTAATACACATTAATCAGTTTGTGGGGACTGAGACTTTAGAGTATAGTAGAAAACGTCCCCACAAGGAAAAAACGCCCCCATAAGGCTTAGAAACGTCCCCATAAGACACTGTGTATCCGTGTACACACAACCACACACTCAAACAACACACTTGTCTCTCTCTCTCTCTATGAAAAATATCAAAGGCAGGGTGATGAATGAATGACAAAAGTATTGACTTGTCTGGAAAAAAATGTACATTGTAGACTTCTACAAATGTAAAAGAAATGTCCTTAAAAGCAATTGTATGTATGAGAATTCAGAAGACAGATTTCAACTTGTCCTTATCACTATTCAAACAAATGCAAATTATGTGGATCTTGCCATAAATAGACATATAAAGCTGACAAATTCATCCAGGATTCCAGAAAATGAGAGACAAAAATGGTAACAAAAAGAAAGAAAAAAGAAAATAGAATGCAAAAGAAGTTATTTTTCATAGTGCAAACAGATGACATTGAGCTCTGAAGTGTTTTGAATGGGAGTTAAATGAAATGTACCTGACCTCTCTTGCTCCAAGTATGGCTAGTATGCATTTTTTATATCTGTTTGATCTCTGTTTCCTATTGGTGTGAGGAGCATGAATAGTTATTATTGTCATCTCCAAAGATTTTTTTTAATCCTACAAGTGGGGTATGTGGCCTACTTTAAATGCTTTATTGTATTTATTTTTTGTGGTGGATTCATTTTGTGTCGTCTGCAAGAATTGGCAGAAGTCCCATAGGGACAACTCTTGTCCCGTGTGGTTCTGTGTAATCTGTGTGTGTGAATCCTAATGTGGTCAAAATGTTTAACCCTTAATATAATTGCATGCCGTATGAGTTCCGTAAGGGCTACGGTGATGTAACTTGGTGGAAAGGAAGGGGGCGGGGTGGAGTGACATGGTTGGTGACCTTTGTGACCTTTGGCCTGTACAAAAGTAAATCCCCAATATAATTGCAATGCTGGTTTGAATTCCCGTAATGGCTACTATTAATGTAACTTGGTTGAAAGAGGGGGGTCGGGTGGGGTGACATGTTGGTGACCTCATGTGACCTTGGCCCCATTCACAAACTGCGACGGCCGATGACACTCATGGTCGGGGATTGTGATGTATTTTTTAACATTATATCTGTTTTCTCTCTGCTTCCTATTAATGCATGATCCTTGAAAAGAGTATTCTTTGTTTTTCGTCTCCAAAGATTTATTCTGTTCTTTTTTTTTCTCTACAATTGAGGTATGCGGTCTGCTTTTGCATGCTTAAATTGTTTGGTTTATCATGTTTTTCTTGATTAAAGAATAAGGAAAGGAAAGGAAACAAGTTATTTAAAGGTGTTGTTCAGATTTATGTGTATTGTGTTCTCTACTGATATGAGAGCCTAGCATTGCACTACACCCATACAGTACCGTGTAAAACAAAACTTGCCGGTTTGATGGTAGCCGCAATAATGCATGCTGCAAAACCCTATTCAAAACTGTGCTAATAAAAGTGGTTTTTAACCATTATTAATTCGGCGGTTTTTTGTTTATATTTGGATATGAAATGGATTCGAGGGCTCAAATTTCAGACGACAATGAGAAAAATACGGCCTTCATCTGATATCAAAATCGATACTACTTCCGGGTAAATCAGGGTGGTCCCAAAGACGATCGGAACATGCCCCTTTAAATTTAAGCAGTGGTATACACATTTATTCATTGAATACCAAAGCAAAGAGTGAATATTTGAAGATTGATTAAAGAGTCTTGTCTGTAGTCAAATTTGAAGTAAACAAAATAATGATGTTTTTTTAGCTAGTGACTTGGTGTCGCGGGAAGTGAGAAGTTGATTTCTAAAAAAATGGAAGATTAAGATTTTGATATTAATTATTCAGATCTTAAAAATGAGGACCATAATAGGGAGATGGTTTTTTATTTCTCTGGTTAAATGATGTTAAGAATCACCTAAAATAAGTCCTATAATTCTGCCAACATTTTACCACAAGGATTAATGACAATTAGTAAAAGTAGCGCTAAAATATGTGTAGAACCTTAACCAGATCCTGTTAAGGTTTTAATATTTTCTCAAAAAGTAGGGTCAACTTGTGGAAATTCCTCAAGGAGTATACCTGAATTGTATTTGTCTTTGTTATTGTTGCTGTGAAGTTTAAAAAACAGGGATATTAAAATCAGGCCTCTTTTGAACTATAACTTACAATAAAATAAATGTTTTTTCCATTTTTCAAAGTATTTTGTGCAAAAACAATTCCACTTTGTATAAATTTACTACAGTCTGTGAATAAAAGGTACTATTTGGCAAGATCAATTTAATGCTTCAGATATTCATAAGTCAGAAGTTGCTGTGTGGTACAGATCAATACTAAGATAATGCAATTGGGAAATAATGTAGCCAAAAATAATCTTATGAAATATTATACGGCCAGTACACTGATTGAAAGCGAACAAATGATTTTTGCCAGGACTTTGAAATTCATTGGATGCCTATGACATGCATCCCCTGCCACAAGTCACCGCATCACCAGAAGACTTTAACAGGCTATGCAGTCATCCAGCCTCAACACACACGTACACAAACGCACATTATGTACGGATTACTATCAGTGTGCTCCATCAGTGCTTGTTGCTTCATGCCGAGGGGCAGACACAGGCCCGCACCCAACAGAATCATGGCTGTATAGCCGCGAGTTACGCAGGGCATGACTGATTCAATTGCTCCATTTTATGTTCGGGATGTCTGTCTTCTATCTCTTTCACTAGAGTTCTCTCAGCTTGAGCACTCCTTTTTTAGCAGAGGGGAAGTGGGTGGTGGCTGTGCTGCTTAATTGGAAACTTGGCTGGTGATCTGACTGGGACTACACTGAAGTGAACCATTGCTAACTGTGACGGAGTTCTCTATTTTCTCTTCAGTTGTACATGCACTTGGAGTGTGCGGCAGATACAGACACTACATTGGCAGCTGGGTATAAATGTTGCACATGTGCGGTGTGATTAGTTGGTTTTCATGACAAGCACGAAGGGTGCTCGTCGTTGTTGGATGTCAATAAATTGTGTAAGTTTGAGCATTGTGTGATGGTGGAAATTATTTTTATGCATGGTGTGATTTATAGCAGCTTGTTTGTGGAAGATCATCTTTTTTTTTCATAGGAGGCTGTTGCTTGGAATGTTGAATTCGACCATTTGACCCTTGACCCCATATATATGCTACATTCATTTAAACACCAAATAAATCTAGGTTGCTATAAATGTCTTCATCTGACTGACTCTGAATATTTGTTATGCAAAGCAAACACACAGAGCACTTACAAGTTAACAAACATTCCCGTGGAAACCTTCAATTCTTGACTTTGGATTTCTTGCTATCACAGATATTCTGTGTTATATGTGGATATACTACTCTTGGATCTTACAATCAGAAGTCTGGATTCTTGACATAGAGTGAGCCATCTTTATTTATCAACCTCATTGGCGGGAGAGGAAAAAGTACCATTTGAATATATGAGCTACATTTTAGTCAATGTTGATTGAGTTTTTGGGGACAATCATCACGCAGCAGTGTATGTTGTATGTTGTTTATACATGCAGGTACAGTATTACTGCGAGTGACATGTAATTATCCATGTATAGATGCTGTCTGGAACAGTACTGTAAAAGTGGAAATTTTCGCGCTACATTAATTTTCGCGCTTTTCGCGCACTTCTGAGCTAGCGCGAAATTAAAAACTCGCGAAAATGTTTATTTTGCGTGTAGGTCTATGTAGGATAGCTGAAAAGAACGAATTTAAAAACAAGCAAAAATGTTAAAAATTGCTGAAACGCGAAAAATTACACGTGCGAAAATTATCACTTTTACAGTACCATCGCTCCTGATTAATATTCCATAAGGTACAAGTATATCATTTTCAGGATCAGGTCTGTTATGTTGTTGATGATTGATGAAATGTGTTTCGACTTCGCAACATTAATTTTTGAATCAGAATGGGCTGTCGTGCCAGTTTGTTGAATTGTGCATTTGAAATGAGCAGTGATATTTTTCTTTTGGGCTGTGTCAATAAAAATTTTCTATTGCATACGGCTGATGTCAAAATTTGACAGAGGGTGGACATTATTTTTGTGAATAAAAAGGGGAAAAAAGGCATTTTAATTTTGGCCAGAACAATCACCTATACCTAGAAGTGAGTTCTCTTGTAGCATACTGAAAAAAAGTTATGGACAGGCATATAAGTAAGGAACATTTTTGAAGTTTGGGTATAAGCTCACCCCCACCTCCATTTTCAAAGAAAATGCAGGAACTTGCTTACACTTGCATAAAACTCATGTGGTAATTTGGGCATTGGGGAAACATGGCAGTGATTACACTATACTTTGATTACCACCAAATAGGCGGGCCTCATAACAGTGCGAACTGATATGGAATAATGTAGCGCAGACCAACGCAAAAGACGCAGTGTGTATATTATGCGTGGCGCGCGCGATTCTGTGCAAACGCTCAAGTACATTTGGTTTACTTGTACGCGTGGAACGATAACAACCAAGTAATTCCTGCCTATTTGGTGGTAATCAGAGTATAAATCACAACATTTAACCCCTTGAGGTCTACCATCTTTCTTACAGTATCTCTGATTGGCTCATTATATGATATAGCATGAAATAACCTTAAAGGTCCATGGACACGGCTGAGTAGACTTTTCTTAATTTCTTACATTTTCGTACCTCAACAGTATCCTGATCGCATCGCAACACAGATTTTTAAAAGTAAACATCGGAAAAGTGTTAAATTTCAAGGACAAAAATACCCCACGGACAGGCCCTTCTGCTGTTTTCGCGAACACGTCTCAAGAAGCTGGAGTTGGATTTGACCCCGTTAATGACGTCAGAGTAGCAAGTTGTAAACAAAGCTCACACGTGGGCTAACCGCACACATCGTCACACGTGCACAGTGCCATGCATAACAGCAGGACCAATAGGACATCGACACCATGCGTTACTTCATGACACATTGCTTGACAACGAAAAAACAGCCGTCAACAATACAGCGTATTATTATCGTAATTTTAAGAAAACTGGGCCACGCGCGAGCGTGTTATTGTTATGGGGTTCCACGCGTAACGACAAGGACGTGTATTTGCTACTCTGACGTCACTTCAGGGGTCACGCTGCCAGCGCGATAATCACTTTCGTTTTGGAATTTCCTTTGAAAGCTTGTCTGAAACACATGATATTATGCCCAATTTTTATCAAATCTACGGTTTTTCAATTACTGCTTCATGTAGATTTTACATTGATACCAATACATACTGTGAATAAAGCCATTTTTTGGTGGTATTATAAGTATGTTTAAAGCATGTCCATGGACCTTTAAAGGAACCAATCAAAATATACCTTATATATATCTGTACAAACCGTGAAGCTTTTCTTATATTATCTCTAATTGGCTAAATATATCTTATATTCCAATGAACAACCAATAAAATTGGCTGGTAGCCCTCAGGGGGTTAAAACTTCATTCCCCTCACCCGTCAAATAATGACCCTTAGATTGAACAATTATGTATTGAACAATCAACAACATAGGTGCTAAAATCATGAATTGTATAATGGCTAAAATAAAGGTGCAACAAGAGATTTCAAATAACGGGTTCCGAAAAAAAAAAAATGTGAAAATTCTGATTCGGTCCTGGTGTAAGCTTATATCAAAATACCCCATCTTACAAGATTAAGCTGAGAAGAGAACTGTTCATGGTACAAAATTGTGAATTTCTAATTTTGTATAGGAGCAAATACGATCTCGCCCTCTGTCTTTTTTTTTCTCGCCAATTTCAGACTATGTGTTATGAAATCTAGGCATCTGCAAATCACCTTTTGCTTTCACTTTAAGTTATTTCTGTAACCAAATAAAAGGTAGGGATTCTATTGAGCATCTAATCTATATGAAATCACTACGTATCACAGAAAATCTGGATGACTTGAAATTCTCGTTGCACCTTAACACACACACACACAAACAAACATACAATACCCACACACACCCTCCAACAAACAATACAAAAATTAGGAAATGCTGCTTCTACATATATAGTTGATAGATATTTACCAAAGTTTCTCAATTGTACCCGGTGGGACAGGTCAATAATTTAGGGTTTTCTGGCGGATAATTCACAGTTACTTTCATGGTTTGCTGTATGAGCCACTGCACCGCTGAGGCTCTACTTTTTAGTGCAAATTGTAAATTTGTAGACCATACTTCATTACTTCATTGCAGAGTGTATTCTGGAAAAAAATGCTTAAAATCGACAAGTGTTCTAAGCAGGGTCAGTTTTACTCACAACATGAAGCAGATAGTGACAGTTGGTTTTTGTTTTAAACATGTAAGCAGCCACACTCCGTGATACGGGATCAAGCTTAAGCCTAAATTGATACTTATGTGACCGCTAATCAGCATAATAGCATCATGATTGGTTTAAATGACTGCATGGAAAGACAATTTGTGTGATAATGGACTGACAATAATGGTTTGCGGGCACAATTATGAACACTGATAAATTCATGCCTTACGTGTTTGCACTCGGTTAAGGCAATTAGTGTCAGGTGGATAGGGTTGAACTTCTATGAAAGATGTAAAGAACATTCATGCAAGAATATGAGTGAGCATATTTTTTTCAGACATTTGGACTTATTCAGGGTCTATCCTGGGAACAAAGATGCACCCAGTCAATGTCTTATTGCCCATTAATGGTCCTTAACCGAACAATAATTAAATATTTACATGTTTTTTACTGTGTTCAAGCACATGTATTGAGTAATTAACATTGATTACCTATCAGTTGTATAATAAATATTTGCTCATACTCCCCTTTTAAATTAGGACAGCCAAAGGTGAATTTTTGACTAGCCATAAACATAGTAAACTGATTTACTCATGGCTATGACTCACCACCATTTTAACGTATAACAATAATTTGTATCCTCATGAACAGTTGGGGCATAATGCCAAAAGTCTTGGAGCCATTTATAAAATGTACATGTATGGAGACAATCTATTGGTCTGTTAAAGGGAATCTCATGTTTGCATTGTTCTGATTGTGATTGTCGATTATCGTATTTGAAGTTGGAAATTTTTGCTTGGTACATGGATGAGTGCTGACCTTTGTCATCAGTCTATGATGTGTATAGTTATAAATTTATCAGTATCTCTTTTGACTGTTTTTATTGATGCATGTTTTTAAGTGTATCTTTCCATTAGATTTGGTTTTCTTGTTTTAGACATGGATAGGTGATCTCTGGTTCATCACTGTATGATGTGTATTTTTGTTAATTGTTAATGTAATTTGAATTGAAATAAGTTTTAATATTGCATTGTTTTTATCGAATTTCATGTTAATTGAAAATGTAATGACACGATATTATAACACAATTGTGTTGAGTTGTCGTTAAACTAAGACTCATCACTCATCACTCATCTGAACAAAAAAAAAAAAAAAGAGGGATGTGGTTGGGATTTTTATTTTAAAAAAATAAATGTAAGCATTTCTATATAGTGCCATTAAAAAATATAACGGTCCGAGCAAATTACGTTATTCCGCTTGTCACTAGAATACACATGTCTGCTGCCATTACACTGGGCATACACATGCCCTTGGGCTGCCCCTATTTGACTGCATTTCTAACAGCTCTCCATTTCACTATGGTTAGAGAGGCAAGCGAAGTAGAGTCTTGCCCAAGTGCCCAACACATGCTCAAAACCCACAAAATTGTATTATTATGAGTTGACCGCCTAATCCACAGAACACTTCTGCCCTAAAACACAAAAAATCAGGCTTTTATTTTGTGCATTTGTGCACAATTTGTCCAAGCATGCAATTCCCTATCAAAAATGATTTAAAAGTACTGGCTACCTTTGTCAGGGTCAGTCAGGTGAGGCCAAACACTACATTGTTTTTCTTCTACAGTCCCCGGGCGCATTAATTACTACCGGTCTGACAGTTTTTTTCTGATTGGCTAATTACACAATCTGTTGCATTATTAACCATTTAAAGGTTGAGTGTTCCGATCGTTTCGGGACCCCCTGATTTACCCGGAAGTAGTGGTGTCGATTTTGATATCAGATGAAAGGCCGTATTTTTTTCATTGTCATCATGGAAATTTGAGCTTTCAAAGCCAAAATCCATTTCATTCCCAAGATATATGCAAAAAAACAACTGGCCGTTGTAATGGTTAACCATCCAATATTAGCATAGTATTGAATAGGGCTTGCAATTGCATATCGCTCCTACCATAAAAACCGCAAGTTTTTCCCCATGTTACTTGATGGGGTGTAGTGCAATGCAGGCTATGATTATGAAGTAGAGAACCCCACAATGACCTACATCAGAACAAACACATTTTAAAGTACCAGTAGTTTTTTAAAATAAACCCTAAAATTTCAGGGATAACTGGTACTTAAAGGTAGTTGTTCCGATTTATGTGTATTGGTTCTCTATTGATAGGAGAGCTGGCACTGCACATAAACCCCATTCAAGTACCGTGGGAAACAAAACTTGCGGTTTTTGATGGTAGACGCAATTATGCAGTGCAAAGGCCCTATTCAATTACTGTGCAATAAGTGGTTAACCACTAAAACGGCGGTTGTGTTTATATTCTTGGGAAAAATTGAAAGGGATTCGAGTGTGTTGTTTTTTTGGAGGGCCTCAAATGTCAGGACGACAATTGAGAAAAGTACGGCCTTTCATCTGATATAAAATCGATACTACTTCGGGTAAATCAGGGGTCCAAAAGACGATTGGACCACGCCCCTTTAATTCTTGCAATGTCATTCATTGGCTCAATGAATGAGTTAGCATTAGCCAATTAGTAGGGAGGAGGGGTTAACATACACACTAAGATCCCCCACTTTGATGTTATAGGTATTCCATGTTACCTACAACAATTCTACTGCTAAGGTTCTTATTCACAGACTCTACCAGGTCCACGATGCATCGTCAATGGCAAAAGCATAATAGTCATGTCCTTCTTAATAGAAAGTTTTTGGTGCACACTTGATCAATCATCTTGAATAAGATAGCAAGTTTTACTTTTTTTACCCTTCCAAACAAGTTCGGAAAAGGGAGTGTGTGTGTGCATGTGTGTGTGTCAGTGTGTGTGTGGGATGGATTTAATGGACTTGCAGTGAAAAGTTGACGAGGGGTCATTTGGGGTCATTTGAACCTGAATATCATACACAATTTCACTCTGTCAACCAACTCTGATAGATTTCAGTGGGACTTGAACACAATGGCTGGTATTCTCAAAGGGAGTCTAACTTTAGACGCGGGTTTAAACCAGGCTACCGCTTAGTCCTACATGGGTGGACCTTTTTTCCTTTCAACATGCTCTAAAAGGTTTGCTGTAACAAGTGAGAAAATTTCTTGTGGATGGGCCGGAACAAATTATCCATGAGGAATTTTCATAGTATGTTGAAAGGAAAAAGGTCCACTCTTGTAGGACTAACCCTGGTTTAAACCCGGGTCTAAAGCCGAGTCTCCCTTTCAGAATACCAGCCAATGAGTCTTGGACTCCCTTACACACTCTTTACTGGTCGCGTCATTAGGTGGGATCATATTTTACGCACCACGTAGCTCTGAGTTCTGCTTGTTCAAAGCTGTACATGTTAAAACGTTAACACCCCTGGATGTAACTAATGGAATGTAACATTATTTTAACTGGAGCTAGAGCATGCAGTAGCTGTCATCGAGTGATTCTTGACATTAACCATGTTTTTTCCCAATAATTTTGTAAAAAAAATTCATTTGAGCTTTACTCTGTGCCAATATATCTAATCCGCCATTTACTAATTAACACTAAGTGACAACTTCAAGTACTCGGCTCCATCAAGGTTCCTTAAATAATCTGCTTAAACAGTCTCAAAAGCATTTGGAGTTCTAATGTTCATTAGAATTATGGAGAAGAAGCCTTGCCATGTTGCAGAGTGTGCTGTTGTATAAGAGGTTTCTGATATTAAAGGAGCATGGTTTGATTTACTATTATGTATATTTTCTTACATAAGGCAATACCCAAAAGCCATACCAGTACTAATAATACTACATTTCTTATGAATTCAGGTTTGTAGCTACACTGGGCGGCTGTGGGCACAGCCCACCACTCAACATCAATTTTAGGTGCGGAGCCCAGTACCCAAAGAGTAGAAAGTGCACAAAAATGCACTTTTTAGTGAATTTTACAAAATATTGACTATTTTGCAGGGCCGTATGCAGAATTTATTTGGGGGGGGGGGGTGTGGGACTTCAAAAAAGTGGACTTTTTTTGTAAAGTGATCTGATGTTTAAATGGATAAGCAGCAATAATGCAAGATAATAAAAAAAAATGGAAATGCATTTTTAGCTTATAAATCAAAGATAAGTATGTACAATTCCATATCTACTTTAATGCAGGAACAAAAACACAAAATAGCAAAAAAATGAAGTATTTGAGGAAATTTGTCATACCGTCTCTCGCAAATAGACATACAGCGATGGCATCTCAAAATCTACACTAACAGCTGATTGTGCTTGACACCGGTAGAGAATAAACAAAGATGAATAATTTTTGTGCTTGAGGTCAAACTGTACAGGTCATGATGCACAATATTACGCTTATAAATCTGGGATATTCACAGGGAAAGGCTTTTTTGATTTCAAGTCGGAATTTTGATATGCACGTATAGAAATTACAGAATCAGATTAAAAGTACTACCGTGTCTTTAATACATGACATCCATGTCAGTAACAAAAAGACCAAAATATGAATTTGGATGATTTTTTCGATGTTTCAGATCAGCAAATCGCTATTATTATTATTATTAAAAGTGAAGTTGGTGACATTTTTGAGGAATAATCTTTCATTTGAGAGCAAAATTAGAGGACATTTTGTTCGTCATATTTCTCAAGAAATCGCACATTGTTTGCTTAAAGGTACATTTGATTACAGAATTTGAATTTTGTTTGAGTGCATAAGGTGACTTGGTTGTATGGTGATAAAATTAGTAGTCATACACTATAGTTAGAGAATAAAAGATAGGCTGTGCTATCATCCATTTAGATCAAATATTTACCCATATAATATGAAACAATGTTGGATAGGTGAAACAACAAATCCTACCTTTTATTCTCAATTCTTATTTAGTTATGATTATTTTTATCACCAAAAATATTTCCAATTTTAATTATTGAAAATGTTTCCTATTTGAATTGCATTAACTAAAAAGACAAAAATGAGTCCCCACTCTTAAAAATGAACCAACCTATATTAGTTGTGTGCACTGCGTATCCGTATAAACGCACACATACAGCGGGTTTCTATTGGGACAATTTTTCCGGTTTATACCAAAAAAGGGATTAAATTGCCGCAATAGAAACAGCCGTCATACTGCATTTTCTTACTTATACCGATGAAAGTTTCCACCAGTATTTATCCTTGTTTTGGAAGGATAATGCCAGACAATTACCAGGTTAACTCCAATAGAAACACACAACGTTCCAATAGAGTGCACATACCGGCGAAAGACCGGAAATTGACGCCACATGATTGCAGCAATTGACCCCCGGCCCAGCATGCACAGCAATGTTGACGTTAGCAATGCATTTTGTCATCGCGCTGATCTGCTAATCGGGGATACATTTTGGCCACCGTTTTACGAATTTCGAGGGTTGTTCACATTTTTACAATGCTTGAAAATGCACCTCCCGCTCTGACGTTTGTTTGGACAACAGAGGCTACTATAAAGTGTCAATTTCTGTATATTATGGAGGGAGGGAGATATTCAGCGCATTTTGGATTGCAGTTCGGCGAGGTCGCGACCCACAATATACGACACGGTTGACTTGTGCAGATGACCATTAGCTGGTAAAATCACAGTCCGTGATGGTCGGTTGCATTTTCCAGAAAACGCTGCTCAATAGAAACTTCACACTATTGGCTATTCTCAGTATCAACCGGATACATTTTTATCTGGATAAATACCATCTGTTCAATAGAAACATGCTAATAAATACTTGCATGATGATGCACGACTATCCAATATTGGTATAAAATTGGATTGATTGAGCCCATATATATTGGTCGAGTTATGAGTTGCAAAAATATTGGGCGAGACGTAGTCGAGCCTAATATTTTAAAACTCATAACAAGACCAATAAATATTAGGTGGAAATCATCCAATTTTATCATTATTATGTTTTGTATCCAATATTTGCCCACACTTGGATCCATACAAACATAATGTTTCATATTAGGTGTTTGATATTGCATGTTGATACAATAAAACCCACCCATGGATAAGAATACATGGTATAGGCTGAGTGCCCATCAATATGTCCTGTGATGGTCTGCTCTGCTTGCCCATAGACCATGTGTTTTATATCACAGATTGCAAACAACCCTCACTGCACTTTCTGTACTCTTAGATGGTATGTATATTAGAAAGTGTTTCTAAAATTGGAAAGTTTTGTGTGATTAATTTTTACACATTACTGAACTGAACTGTCTTAAATTCATGATTTTTAATATTTCTTACATAAAGAATTAAAAGAAATATTTTCATGTTGGTACAGTGGTTAGATCACATTTGGAAAGTCATGGGTTCAAACCCTGTTAAAGCCAATGTTGTTGTGTTCTTGGGCAAGGTACTTTACTTTGCTTGCCTCTCTCCATGCAGGAGTATCATTGGGTACTGGTATATACTAGGAAGCTAATGTGCAGTAAGATTGGTCATTCCCAAAATCAAACATACTAGGTGAATCTGAATACTAAAAATACAGCAAGTAAACTTGCATGATCCCTCTGGCAAGATGCATTATGGAACATGAGCTCAGATGACCTTTGACCTTGGTCCATGACCTTTGACATCATCCACATATGAAGGAACCTTTATTGCACCATAACCCAAAGTCTGGTTTCAATCGGACTTCCAACCTTTTGAAGAAGACATGAAAAACGAAAACCTAACCAAACTGGAACATACATACGGACATGCACATTATCGCAAAATCCCCCTTCTGCTTTTCAAGCCAGGGGGACAATAAAAGAGGAATGGACACTTTAATGAGGTAGTATAGTTCCACTACAAGTCTTTACCTTTACCATGCTTTTATTTATACATTGGTAATCATACTGTTTTCTTATTTTGTTGTTACAGGAGCCATGGCCACTGCGGACAGATTGGCAGCAATGCCTGGCACCCAGAGCCTATTCAACCAAATAGCTACAGGGGATCCCACTGCTGCACTCACAGTCATAGCCAGGCTACACAATGTGGACATCAGAGATGAGGTATGTCAGCCTTGTAGCTAATAAGTCACCTTAGTACTTACTTGAAACTGGTCGTATGTATAATTGCTGGTCGTAATTGCTTTTGAAAGGAGTATCTGTGAAGCGTAAGCAGAAAAAAACTACAGGTCTGTTGATCTCTGTAGAACATGCATGATTGGTTCTATTGATTAAGCAATGGACCTTGGAGATGAAGCCTTTTCTCAATCGCTATTTTTGTATTGCTAGAGAGGGCGCTTTGGTTTGATGTGAAGGAATCCATCAGCATAAGTGAGACACAAGATGCTATCAATTTTGAAAAGAAAATGGATGCAAAAGCTATCCCTTAAAGGGGCATTTTGTGATCGACAGCCTTGTCCCCCCAATTTACCTCAAAGAAATTGAGATCTTTATATCATATGAACCGTTGGCCCAAGTGTAGTAATTGTACCTTATCTTAGGTGCAAATTCGTTCTATTCTGGAAGATATTAGTAATTCTGTATTTTCTGTCTGTTTACAGTGTAAACGGACAGAAATTACAACACGGTGACCTATGGGGCAGTGCGATTCAAATAATTCGCTCATAACATCAAAACGGAACATCAGAATTTTGGAAGTAACATTTTTTTAGGACATCTAGTGAATCAAAAAACAGAAAGAAATGTACTAGGATTATGAAATGCACTTTTAGTAATAGCGGTTGCTGCAAAGTTGTAAAATATTTTTGAATTAGCCAGCTTTTTGACATAATTAGGCAAAATGCAGAATTGTTTGTGTTTCACAAGTTAAAGGCCGACTCAGAGATTTCCTGAGGAGGGCGCCCTCAATTTCCAAAAAAATCGTGTTTTTTGCATGTACATAATGTTTGTCCATATACTAATCACTGTGTGAAATTGCTAAGCTTAAATCGAATTCCTTCATATAGAAAATCACAACTTTGTTATAAAATTCTGGATCCGGAATTTTTGTTATACACAGTATCCTATGGGACGTAATACTACACATAAATGTTTACTGCATCAAAATGAAAAATCCAATTCATCTCCAATTTCGGAATTGTGCATTTTAGGTTACTTTCATTAGTTCTAGTTGACTATTTTTCATTATTACACAAAAAAATAATATTTCAAAATCTCTGAGTCAGACTTTAAGTTTAAAATGAGGACCTAATAATCAGAATGACTACATACACCCTTTGAAGTCAGTGCCCTCCCCTGAGTTCTTATTCAATTGCATTTTACACTTCCAAAGGTGTGTGTATGCATGAGAGTCATTTGAAATGTGTACTGTAACATGGCCTCATGCATTGCACTTGAAGACAACATGGTTGAGAGCCCTCTATTGAACATGTTTTCATGTTTGGAGGACTGATGATAGCAAGGAAGACATGCTGAAATGGTTATATTACAGAATGGTTTATTTTGTAATAGAACAACTTAGGCTTAGGTTTATCAAAATCTTTACATAAAACTAAACAAAAAATAGTACACAGTGTATGCAAAATGGGTGACTTCTGCTGGAAAGAGTCTGCTGCAGTGTTTTTGCTTGCAGCGCAATTTACTGCTGTTGCCCATTCATTTATTTTTACATAGTAGAAAATGTCATGTAATTTTGACAGCCTAACTTGGTGATTGTTACCATCCCTCTACCAGTGTTGTAAACCAAGAGCTTGTGTCATCTCTTGGTAAAGTGAAAGTACATTCCCCTGTCATATCACATACCATCAGACACTGAGATGACTGGTGCATGGAGTGTGTCTTGCTTCCATAGTCGGAGCAGCCGTGGTTCCAGCTGGGACGTGCGTGTAAGGTTGTAATGCGAAACATGCGCTTGTGGTTATATGCTATATGTAACTGTTATCTTGATGTTGTCAAGGTCATTCCTAGATGTACACATCCCATCCAAGGACATCTGTCTGGATGCATAGGTCTCTGTCATGATGAGGAAACGTAACTAGGTTGGCAGAGACTCAAGAATAGGAAACCAACTTCCTACTTTCGCGCATGACTCAAGATAACAGTAATTCATCTGCATTAACTTCCCGTTTTTCAGGCTACTTAATTCCTGACCACTTATTCTTCATCTGAACAGCTCCTTTACTTCAAGACTTTTACTCCTGTTACAAAGAATACCATTGGCTATTTTTAAGAGATTGTTTTCATCAATTTTTTTTGATCTGTGACTAATTAATTTTCCCCTCGTAGTAAGTAGTGTGTTAAAGATAGGCACAAATGCATTGGTTCAATGTCTTTCCATGGTATGCATCACAATTTAAACATTAAAAAAAAAATGAATACTATCCTTGGGGTTACAAGAAAGATCATCATAACATACTCCCTCACAGAGATCAAGCGGCTAAATAGCAAAAGAATATCTACACATTTGAAAGAAATCAGACATTTTAGTGAGTCCCCCAACATGGCTGAAAGGGATTAAATTTCCCACTGTGATTCTCTGCACTACAATTCTTTATACTTGTTGCATGGCAGAGATAATTGCTAATTGACCATGGAGGACCATGTGTATTTCAAATGTACATTCTCAAAGGCAAAAGTCCATTTTCTTTAGTGATGCTTTTGCCAGAACATGGGCCACATTTAGCCAATGTGCTGCCTATTCACTGTCAAAGAGATTACATAAATGGCTTTAGTTTGGATGAAGTGGGAACAGCAATGTGGGATAAAGAGGTTTTGTAAAAAGTGTGCCCCGTATTTATGACGGAAGTCGAAGGATGATGACGATTGGGTTTCATACTCCAGTTGTTAATGCATTGTGCATCTTTTGAAAGTTGCATTTTCTGCAAAGACTTTGTGTTGCCATTATATTTTTGATATGTTCGGGCAAGGTGATGTATATATACTAGACACTTGATAGGATTTTTACAAGACCATGCAGTGAGTTGATTTCTATGGTTTTTTATTTCTGACTTCTGAAAAGTTGTCAACTACACGCAGCATCACTTGGACAGTGTATTAACTGTGTTCATACATACTTCATCGGCAGATGGTCCTGCAGACGCTAACCTTTCGAACATGCGCTTTACGTAATGCGTATGTGCATGTATCTGGCGCACAAAGCATGTTCAAAAGACTAACTCGGCCGACGTCTGCCGATGAAGTAATGAACCACCCGTAGAAGTGTTGATACACCCTAAAGATGGAAAAAGTCAAAGAGACATTAAATTGTCCCCTCCCCACAAAAAAAAGAGAAAAACCCTCCACTGTGAAAAAAACTATCCGAAATAAAAGTTAATGCAAAGGCTCGAAACCGACCTCCATATACCAACCTAATTGGCATAGTTATGTAAGGTCCATACACATCGACCACACACTAGTGCCAGTCATTAACGTCTCCTCTCCACCTGGCATACCTTGACAACTTGTCTATCCCACTCCATCCAGGCTAATGAGCTCTGATATTCACAACTGTTTTGTACTCGCTAATTTAATTCCTACCTTACAACCTGAGCCACCCCTGAAGTTGGGGGTGATGTTGCAATGACTCGTTTGGCTAGATGTAGGCTACTAGATTGAGATTTTGAGACAACAGGTACTAGGGTTTTGCTTCTGTGAGATGAATCAATTAGGAGGCCATCATAGGCATAGACTAAGTGCGGTAATTGCGGTGAATGTAGATAAGTGTAATAGACAGTTGAGAAGGATGCGGAATGCACTTGCCCTTGAAAAAAGGTTTGTGTAATATGTGGAAAGGGGTTTGATATGGGAGTTTAAGTCTTCAGTCACTCTTTCCGATGAGACTTGCTGTTATTGTTGTCTTGTAAGAGCTATATCAGGGTTAATTCTATGTATTATGTAGTGTTTCTAGATTGCCTAACTCTTGGGTACAATTTTACAGAAAAGCAGCCAATATTTTTTTTGGTGAATACAAACCAGTACAGTGCAATCATCGTATAATTCATGTACTTTCAAGCAGCCAATTATAGTCGGTGATAGAAATAGGCGATCAGTTGCGCATACTATGTAATTTAACACCGCAGAGCAGACGTGTGACGTGATTGGATATGTGTAGGTGAGCTCAATTAGGAATTTTTTTCTTCACTCATTAATCAACACTTCTTGCTGGCACACAAGTGTAGTCACTCAGCGTGTGCATAGCCAGGATCCTGAACCCCGGGGTGTGGATCCTGAGGACGTTCCAAACTACAACGGCAGGGGGTCCGGGTGCTACTTATGGCCCCCGGCAAACTCCAGGTCCCTGTTTGCCCCTGAAGTATGCAATTGTTTTTGTACTTATTTCAATGCCCTCCCTTTCTTTTCTCATTTTTTAAGACTCAGACCCCGGGGTACGCGCACTTCCTCCATACCCCCTAGCTATGCGCATGCTCAGAAATCAATTTTTTTTCCAATTTTTTTTCAAAATTGTCAAAATTATGTATTTTCAAGACCATATATGGAATCAGCATGAAAAATGCATTCAAATAAGTCCAAACAAGCCTAGTCTTAGGTCGATGGTTTCTGTGATGGCTTTGCAAATGACTGCAGGTCATTTGGGAAGCCATCTTTGCAAACCGCTGATTTATGTTTACAGAATGTATGTGAAAATTATGGCCTTTCAATGAGAGAATTACGGCCTTTCATCTGATAACAAAAAGTCTAGGTAAGTCAGAGCTACAATCTCGGCCAAAAGTGTTGGAACACTTTTATTGGCCTTACTTCAAAATGCCCCCTCTTCCCCTGGACAATGTTGAATCCTGAAATTTTGTTCTTGCCACCCTACAAGAACCCAACATTGATTGGTGGGGATAGGGAGGGGTGCATGGATAGAGAATGCTCCAAGCCTCCCAACCCAAGTTGACATGATTTCCTATATATCTCTTTAAGAGAAATACGGCAAATAATCGGGGCAAAAAGAGCAGTCGTGTTCCAACACATTTCGACCAAGATTGTAGGTTCCAAAGACGATCAGAATGAGCACCTTTAAATAAAATGTAATTTGTGAACATTTATAAGTTATGTATAGTATTGTGAAAATACAAGGCCGTGAAAATATAAGCTTTACATGTCAGACACATTTGTTTTCTAAAGGCATTCCCATTTTCAAAGTTGACACACCTGAGAAGGTACTTTTTATAAGCATAGAGGGAGAAATCCTCTTACAGTGACACCCTGTACATATGCAATTTAGCGAGGCGCTAAAAAGGTCTTCTCACACATAGCCTAAGAGCTTTGACACAAGTCACTTTGCGGTGATGGGGATACAGAGAGAGAAATGAAATTAAGCGAAACTCCTCGACAACGACAAGGCAAATCCCGACGATGAAAGACAATGTTGGCCTTAATGAGAAGCCGCACAAAGAGAAGTAAAGTAATGTGAGTGGAGTTTATATGGACAGGAAGTAGTGGGATAATGGAGGGTGATATGGTCTAATTAATTACCTAACTCAGAAAGTGGCTGCACCCAAATACTGGGATTTGGGACTTCATTTTGACATTGTCTGGTGATGAATGTGCCACAAATCAAATCTGCTCCCTGTGTCTGAAGGACTTCCTTATATGTAATTGATATCAAGTGATTTGTCGTGATTAGGCCTAAAACAAAATGTTATGTTGCGGGTTTTTGTAACAACCAAAAATATGAACCTTCATAGGAGTAGCTTTATAAATTGAAGACTATTTATGATAAAAAACAAGATGTCATATTTCTTGCTTAAATGACTTTGTTTGTATCGCCAAAATACAAACCTTAAATTGAAATTAAGCTTGCTTGGGATATCTCAGCCATGAAAATAGAAGGATTTAAACATAAGGCTGCTGTAAGTTGTAAGTTTTACTCGTGATGTCTACTCTTGTTTGAGATTCTCTGCAGTGTAATTTAAAATCGTGTTCAGATTGAGTCAATTACTCTGTAATGGCATCCATTGAATAACGGAAAAGTAGCTTCTTTCCCTCCTTGTGTTTGCTTTGGCAAAGATATTAAATTATGGTGGGTTCTTTAGAACCCAGTTAAATTTAAAGCAGATCTAAAATCATTTATCAATAAATGGACACAATGCATAATTTTCTTCCTTCAAGTACCACTTTTTCATCATTTGGATGGAAAATTTGTTTATCGAGGTACCAAACATACTTAGGGCATTGTGACAATTTGAGACACCCCCTGCATGCCTGTAACCATATTTTGTTTAGGGGAGGGGCAATTTTTTTCAAAAGGGACTTTCCCCCCAAAATTGCAAAGGGGGGGGGGGGGGGGGCAAATTTTGGGCAAAAAATGGACCTTTCTACCGAAATGTTTAACTTTTTTCGACCAAAAAACCCACATTTTGCCTCTTTTTGGCCCATTTTCAGCTCTTTTTAGGAGTTTAGGTTTGTTTTTTAAATTGTGGGGTGGGGACATCAAGCTCCCCCCCTACCCCTCCCCTGGTTTACCGGACCTTCCCCCTCCTCTTTTTGGGCAACATTTTTTTCAACAGACTATACAACAATTTAACTACCACATCCACCTGAGTTATAGTACATTGGGTTTGTGTAGGGGTTTAATTAATCAATTGCTCATCTTCTCCCACATTACTGACGTTTATTGCTCACTATTTATGATGGTAAGTGGCCGTGTTGAAGTCCCAATTACATTGTTCATTTATCAGTTTAAACACCACAACATATGAATAGACGGCACAAGTGTAGCTTTGCTCCGTCATTGTCTTTGTTTTTTTGCTAAAATATTATGGTCTGTTGGAAGTATGAAAATCCTGAAATTTAGAAGAAACTCTTGAAGAACAAATAATAGCTTTGTATTGGAAATTTAATCCAAATGCTATCTTCCCCACATTACCGACTTTCATTGCTTACTATTTATTACCGTAAAGTGCAGTGTTTAAGTCAATTACATTGTGCAGTGCATCATAATTATTGAACTCCAACGAAACATGATTATGAAGTTAACATCATTGTACTCCCTCCCTATTGGTCACTATGGAACTTAGGTTATTTTTTTAGCCCAATGAAACCATGGTAAGAATGGTGATAGGGCTGAAGAGAGCTAGAGCTGAAATATTTGGAATCTGCATTTTAACTTGTTATGAAATGATATATGATGTAAATATCCAATTAGAATCTGTTAGTGCTTAGGGGGTTAAGTGTTCAATCAACCCTGTGTCAATGGCTTTGTAATACCACAGGGGCATAAGTACCGTGGTTGTAACTGTTGATATATTTACATTAGAAAAATGGGTGTCATTTTGAGTCATTTGTAAAATTTCAATCATTTGCAACTTTTCTATCGGGATTAAATATGTGTGCCAATCTACATGTGATAGCAGTTTAAATATTGTGCTATCTACAGTAGATAGCAGTTTAAATATGTGTGCTATCTACAGTAGATCGCCTTTTAAATCTGGTGTGCTATCTACAGTAGATAGCAGTTTAAGGTACTATCAGTGATTTGCTAAATCAAGAAAAACAAAAATTATCAAAAATACGTTTTTTTACTGTCTGTACCAGTAAGGTATCCCTAGCATGCCGCAAATGATAATACCAGAAGCAACTAATAAGGAGAAAATTAACATATTTTTTTTAGACTACTGACATTTACTTATAACACATAAGTGAATGGTGATTCATATCTTTAACAACTTGCCATTTTCTTCCTTTTCTGTCTGTCTAACAGTTTTGGAAAAGGTACTTATGGGAATTCCCTACAGACTTATCCTTCGCTTTTTTAAAGCATTCCTCATGGCAAATTTGAATATTTTTGACTCTGAAAAAAATCACTGATATGCTTTTACTTTCTTGTACATTTTGTACAGTGAGTAAAAAAGGGGGTTTCATATGCCAAACAAAGGAATATTGTTTTCATATAAAAATTATGGATCAACCAAAATTAATTAGGAATTGCAGTGTAGTGCCATATATTTGTGGAATTGTTAGAGTTTAGCTTAGATTTGGGGTAGGTATCTTGATAGTGGGTTCTTCTTATCACTGTCCAGGAATACACATGAGTATCAACGTACAACTACATCTATTTGATACACTATGTGGGGAAGCAGCATGTGTAGTAGTATCAACAGGTTATTGGTAAAATTATGTTGCGTTGACTATGGCACACTTACTAATCTTGATTTGATAAAAACCTGTGGCCATATGCAATGTAATCACTGAACAGCCGTGGGCGATCATCCAGAACATGTCAAATTTCAATGTAGCATCTCTCATCTAGTCTGAAAGCCAATCGTTAACCAGCTGACACGCAATACTGAACAGCCAATAGTGTGAACAGCTAAAACATGTCAGAAACTCACACGTAACACCTTTAATCTTGATCTTAAAAACCTGTGACCAGTTGGCATGCAGCCCGTAGGTGAACAGCTTTCATCCAAGTTTTGAACACGCACCCTTGGTTGAGAGACATCACCACCGTGGTTAGACTCCCATGCGATACTTGTAGCATAGCTTGAAACCCTTCATTTGAATTCTGTGACCAGAATATCTTGCAGTTCAACAGTATCAAGCAAGTCGATGTATGTCTGAAACAGTACGCTTTCTGTCAACATATTATTAGGTTACAGATACCCATCATGGGTTTATTTTTACCATCCTATTTTGCTAATAATAGGTATATACAAAGTGTAGAATTGTGAACATCTGGTGTGAATACCCACTGGCTGTAAAAACACCATAATTTTGGCTTGATTCCATCTACAGGTAAAAAGATGAAATATCGAGCCAGTAATACGACTACTACTAATTCAACCAACTGTTTATACTGCCAATAGAAAAAAAATAAAAAAATTAAAAAAATTAAAAAAATTAAAAGTGAGAAAAAAAATGAAGAATCCTAGCAGTAATCATAAATACGGTGAAAAAGGCAAGAGCAAATGATAGGTGGCCATAAACAAACTATTTAAGGGCGGTCCCATGTGGAACTCAAGAGTACTAAATAGATCTAAGATCATTTTTCCCACTATGTTGTCACATCTTACAATTTAAAACCAAAGAATGTGTCTTCATTTTACATTTCCACAGGCTTTTCAGCTCGCAGATGTCAAAAATCACAAAAATACAGGTTTTTCATATTTTTACGTTTTGGAATTTTTTCTGGTAAACCCTACCTCCTATTTCATTTTTTCTCAGATATGAAAAGTGGTAAACCCTACCTCCTATTTTAATTTTTTCTGCAGATTATGGAAAGGCAGGTATAATCTCCATTAATGTTCTTGCTGCGGGTAAATAGGAATACCAATAACTCAAGATATGGGCATTTTTTCCCAAAAAACATGATTTTAACACATTTTTTGGGAAAAAATGGCCATATCATGAGTTATAAGTATTTCTATGATACCCGCAGCAAGGAAATTATGTAAGAGAACACCTGCTTCCTAATCTGCAGAAAGGAACAAGAAAAAAATGAAATATGAGGTAGGGTTCACCAGAAAACATTCAAAACGTAAAAATATGAAAAAACCCGTTGTGTATGTTGTGATTTTTGACATATGAGAGCTGAAAACGCTTGGGAAATGTAAAATGAAGACGCATTCTTTGCTTTTAAATTGTTTTGATGTTGTGAAAACATATTGGGAAACTGATCTTTAGACCTATTGGTAGCTCTTGAGCTACACATGGGACCCACCTAATTGCAGAAAACCTGTAGCAACTACTTGTCCCCTCATAGGCTACTAAAACATTGTTTGCTTATGCATGGGTCCACACCACTAAAAATATACTTTTAGGTGGTAAATATCATTCATAAAAATGCCATTTCTAACCCATAAAGTGACTGCTTACTTCAACTCTGCATTTGCTTTAAAGTGCATGATCTTCTTATGCAATTGTTTTTATTTTGTACTGACCAGTCTGGAAAAAAGCCAAGCATAATGAATTGCTTCATTTGTTTAACCAGTGCACATTTTAATTTCTGATACTCAGAGGTGAATAACCAGCCAGATTTTGACAGAATGTGGTCTGATATCTGCTGCTATAGACCTATTGTCTAGTGATGTGGACTCAGTTCTGCCTCAGAGACATCACCACTCCCATTGTAAAATGTCCAGGCAAATAACTCAAATATTTGGCATATTCTTACCCTTCATTACCCTTTCTCACTATGAGTTACAATATGCTCATCTACCAAGGGCACAGTTCAGTGGGTTGTGCTTGTACATACATTGACATGAACTCACCTTGTGTGATCTGGTATCATATATCATACCCCAAAACCAGGGGGTATGTTTTCTAAATACATTGGTGAATGAAAGCTACTGAACTGTGCCAAGGGAATTGAGGTTTTACTAGCTCATAATGTCTTCTGCTCCTGCTGCCATAATAACTCTTCCTTTAACCAACAAGCTCACTCCAATTTTCACATCCTATTAGGCCAACTATCTGCAGATTTATCAGGATGACATGGTTAAATTGGTAACAAATGCCAACTCCTAAACCCGGGTCAGATTATTTGATGTGCTCAATTTTTTCAATGCAAAGAAAATTGGGTTAAGCACACCGAAAGGAGGAGAGGAGAAGAAAAATGAAGGTAAAAGAAAATGTGAAAGGTGCCTGTTCGTGAACTTTAGGGGTATCTCAGATGGTTTATTGAGTCAATCCCACCATGTACCAAGTTTTGGGAAATTTCATTCACCTCAATCGTGGCATGTGATCCCATAAATCCTATTCTTAACACATAAAATACCTGACTATTATGCTCATATTCCCCACAAAGCGTAAGTACTTAAGGGATTTTTAGCATGATTCATGACATGTCCTGTGGTTCTTAACACCTTGGAACACTTTTTATCCCTACGTACGACATAAGTTTTGTACAGTACCAGTACAATAGGCACATTGCAAGCATTGTGTGATGGATTCAAACACCCTCTGGGTAGTCCCTTAAAGGCAAAACGGAACACCCTTTAAGAAAATGCATGGGGTTATGGGTTACTGTGTGAACCTGCATTAGTTTTGGCACTATTTGATGTTTGTGTTTTGGTGGAATTGTACAAGTTGTACTGATAACAACATGGCCTCGAAAAGTGGGAATTTGGAAAGCTCCTTCCCAGGAAATTAGGACCATTGGATGGAAACTTGGCCTTTGGAGGGAAATTTATACATAATATATAGTGGGAAATCTGTGAGAAATGCGAACTATCTCCCGAGGAATTTTTACATTTTTTTAACCCCCTGGATAACAAATAAAAGTCAAAATTTTAAAAAAGTGATATATTATATTAATGTTTTTTCTCAGGTAATTTAAATTGAACATTCTACTAGTTTGAATAACTGTGAAACTAGCACAAACAAAGTGGCCCATGTTGTTGTTCATTGTTCCTAGTTAGTTTGGCATGGTAGGTTTTTTTCACAAAGTATCCCCTGCTTTTTGTTATGACCGGCATAGGCATAACCTTTATATGCCAACATTTCTAATTAGTAGTTCCCCGTATTATACATGATATTAAATTATTTATCGTACGTTACTTGTTCTAATTGTCAGCAATTTAAACAAAAATTGTGTTGCTCCTCTTTAAGCGCAGTTTAAGGTTAAGGCACGTGGTTGATTTTTATTAATCAACCATTTATAACCGTCAAAATGTTTACCCTCAAAATGTTGTTCAAAATTTATCTGCACAAATTATTATGTACAACATGAAAATGTATGCTACACCAACATTAATTGATTTATCGGGCATCACTTTTCCTAAGCATCACTGTCTGATGTTGGTAAAAGGTCCTCTATCATTTCACAATTGTCTAATATTCTTGAGACATTTTGAAATAGTCCAGACGCATATTTGAATTTTAGATTTCCCAGTGGGTAAATTCTTGGGATTAAGCCATTACCTACATAGAGTTGCCATATCACCTGATTACTTATCTTATCTGCAGGCTTTTACCTATACTAGCGTCTTTTTTCCCAACAATACTGTGAAACCTCCTTTTTGCTGCAACAGGCACAGGTGCGCACATGCATGTACATGCCTGCACACACACCACACACACTCGCACGAACACACTCCGGCACAATACACTCTCAGGTACACACTTCGCAGTTACAAACAACTTGCACTTACACACTCGCACGTACACACTCCGCACGTACACACTCGCACGTTCACACTCGCACGTATCGCATCGCATACGTTCGCACATCGCACGTTCCAACACTCGGCACGTACACACTCGCACCTGTACACACTCGCACGTACGACACTCGCACTTTCACACTCGCAGTTCACACTCGCCACTACACACTCGCGTGTACACACTCGCACGTACACCCTCGCATGTAAAACAAATCTCGCCGACACACTTGCACGTTCCACTCACACGTGTGCAGCCCCATTTACAAACTACATCACAAGCCACATACAAGACATGCCACCCCACATCCATTAAGATACTATCATTTTTTCTCATAAAATGCTGTTTTTAAGAAGGCCTCTAGGCCCTTCCTGCTCTTTATTATGTGGGCCCTATTTCCCGTATGCCCTCATTTCTTTTTCTTCTGTTTTTTTCTTTTCTTTTCTTTCTTCGGGCAAAGTGCCTCAGCCGACTTCCTGACTTGATGAACATTTAGAACAAGGTCCCTCTTCTTCATGTACATCCATACAACAACATTTACAAACATTAGTAACGTGTGTATGAATATGGGGCTGCCATTACATTGGGTTCATCATAGCTTATTGAAAAGTTAATTCAATAAGGCTAAGAAAATGGTTTGTGTTGTCCTTTTTTTCCCAACCGACCCTTACAAAGAAGTAAATTGAAAAAGAGATGGGTGGGGGGAAGCAACCCAATTTTTTTCATACGGGGTGTTTCTTTTTTGGGAAAAATTAAAAATGCACCCAAATATGGCACTTTGATATTTTTTTAAAAAAAAGATATTAAAACAAAATCTGACAAGAAACCGACCCACCCTTCAAATTTTTTTCCTCTAAAGGGCACACACTTATTTTTTTTTTGTTTTGGCCTAATCATATTCACCTTTAACAGGTTTTTTTTGCTTGAAATGAAATTTTTGTAAAATGCTAAATGAGTTTTGGTTACAGACTTTTGGGTAAAGAGTATCTTATATCTTAGTTTGCATTTAGATATAAGGAAAACTTTAACTGTAGTTTTGAGTTAAAAACTAGCAGTTGTAAAAAAATCCTAATTGTTCCTCCTTTTCTTAAATACTTAGCGCTTGAGAACATCAGAAGATTTTGAGAGACCACTTACAAGGTTTCCCGTTCTCATACTTTGTCTTAGAATTGATACCAGGAGACCCATATGAGTTTGAGACCACTGAACCACATAACTGTTGCCATACTTGCTCCCTATTCTTATACTCACAGTCAAGTATTCATGAATACTCACCACAGTTAACAAAATGTACTCACTTTTAGCCTTTAAGGACTTACACTTAGGCATGCACTTGAGTTCAATCTGTACTTGTCAATTCATAGTCCATGCTGAGACTAACTGCAATATATGGTTAAATATGTATAGGTCCATTGAATCTGCCTTTTGATTTCTAGCAAACATCAGATTGTACACATATCTGTTCTTGGTTTAAAAGACGGACTATAGAAAAGACCTAAAACAAATCAATTAGGCCATCATTCGGCTCCAGGTAGACACTAAGTGTTTATCCAATGAAAGATGCAAGAACGAAGACGTCCGTGCACGAACAAACAGATTGAAGAACCAGTCCGTGCTTGATTGTTCTCAAGTATTCAGAGCCCGTCCGGCCCGAGAGGAATGATACTGGGCCTGTGCGACCCCAATTTCAAAGTGAATGTGAGTAAGGGTGACGTTGTTCCTCTCCGTATTATCAGGCTCCTTATGCCATCTTCAAATACTTAATAGATTCCCACGGCTTTGTCCTCTCTGATCACGGCGATGACCACTGGCGATTGGCTCGAGTGCATTTGGGAAAGGTTGCCTCTTTTGTAAATGATCAGTCAGCACGATGTATTCAGACAAGGAGCAGGACTGAGGTATTGCTTTATTCTGTAGGCAAAACATTCCTAGAGATGTTTGTAGTTATGAAATAACGTAATATTTTTTTCTTTATTAATGTAAGATTTGAGGGGTAATTTAAAGTCTAAATATCCACTGTCAAATACCTTGTAAGTTTACAGATGTTTCAAGAAGAGGTTTCACAATTATTCTTTTCCGTTTTAAAACATCACTATATACAAGCTTATTAATTTAGAATGTTCTAATTACCGTGATCAAAATTAAGACCTTTTTCAGTGTAATTTCATAAGATACTGGCACTTTGTTAAAAGGCCACTATCAGTGATCTTCTAAATCAGAAAATCAAATAATCATCAAAAATAATATTTTTGCATATTTGTACAAGTACAAATATCTTTTTGCCTACCCTCCAAATGATAGGACCAGAAGGAACCTAATACGACAAAATTGGACATTTTGTCATTAACTGTCCCATACGGACACTTACTACTTCACTTAATTCATGGATTCATATCTTGAAAACTGCCGTTTTCTCTTCCTTTTCTTTCTGGCTAATTCTTCCTTGGAAAAGGTAATTACTGATGATTTCGCAGACTTATCCTTCACTTTTAAAGCTATTCCTCTGCAAATTTTCCAAATATTTTTGACTCTTTCGGGTGAATCACTGATAATTTTGTGTCTTTAATAGATGCATGAGAATGTGGTCAGTGCAAGGTAAAAACATAGAACCCTCATTAACCTGAAGGTTAAAATGAAAGGGTCGGACATATTTGTTTACCATCAGAATCTCTTATGCAGCATTTCATTCCTTGATAGCAATTTTTAAAATTCAAGATGGCAGGGCCAAATGATGCCCCTAAAGATAAAACCTTAAAGGTTCCATGGCCCGATGCTAATAGCCACCTCGTGCCCCAGAAGCACCCCGATTTTAACCGGAATTGGCAGCATTTTGGTATCAGAGAAGAAAGCTCTTATTTTTCCATCATTTACCCTGTGAAATCTTAGAGCCAAAGAATTTTTGGTGGTGTGAAGTTTTGAACAAAAATGTGCCCATTTTGGTCGACCATATTAAATTTACACGGTACTCTATGGGGCTTACTAAAATCGAACGTTTTTAAGCTCTCGCATCAAAGCGGAATTGAAATATCGACGCTAAACTTACAGAATAGGGGGGTTTTGGATTTGACGGCCAACTAACAAGATGAAAACTTCATATCTTTTAAATCGTCCATCCCATAATTTACCATACAATTGTAATATATTTGGTTTTGTCATCAAAAACTATATAAAATGTGTATATTAAAGTGTGAAGTATAGATATGTCTTTACTAGAAACTTGGTGTTCTTCTGGCGTTTCCGTTTTGATAACTATGGAGAAATCCCAGATGGTGAACAAATATGTACGTTTCAAGATTATTTCAAAACCTACAACTTACCTGATTGACTGTATTACATGTAGTTAAACCTAATCAGTGATTTGCCTACAAAAAAATCCAGAAAATTCGAAAAAAAATCATCAAATCAGATTTTGCATGTCTGTAACACGTACAGTATCTACATACCTGCAAATGATAGGATAGGACTCAAAAAACCTAATAGGACCAAATCGGACATTGTAGTCATAAGGTCCGTTCGGACACTTACTATAACACGTAATTGAATGGGATTCGTATCTTGAGAACACTGCCGTTTTCATCCTTTCCTGGCAATTTTTCAGTTTGGAAAAGGTAACTTAGCAAATATACAGACTTATCCTTCACTTGAAGCTATTCTGCAAATTTCAAATATTTTCAAATCCACTGATAGTGTCTTTAAGCATCATCCCGACAGACATTATTATAAAAGTATGAATTAAAGTATGAAACATGTTTTTGATTGCTATAATCATGAATATTAATAATTATATTGTTATTTGTTACTTTGAATCCTACTGTCCCGCTTTTCAATATTTGCAAGTTATTTTGATCACGCTAGACATTCAAGGTTGTAATGCCATTGTTCCCAATCAGGACACGTACTATATACCTAGTAGCAAAGGTGCATGGATATAGTGAACTTATGCCAACTATTCATCATCCTTATTTTTCCACCGGTAATTGCCTCCACTTGGCAAGGCCGGGGAAATCAAGGCCTGAGCATTTCTAGCCCAAGGGCAGTTGGAGTGCTTGCCCCTGGGTGGGGATTCCTGGTCACATGACATGTGGTCAATTGCCCTAAGGATGGTATTAAGAATTCTGTAAGCCGGCCGGCCCATCAGTAGGTTTTTGGAAGTCTTCCGAGGCACAGTTAAGGTGACAAGAAATCAGGGAATATAATATGGAGCAAGTCCTCTTTGCCAAAATGATCCAAATTAATTACTCATACTTTGGATATTTACATGCTATAATTATAATCTACTGTAGTCTCGTTTTAAGGGGACAGTGTCCGTAACGAAAATAGGTATTTGGACCTGGCACAACTAGTGCGTCCTGGAGATCGTTAAGAAGATCATACCCAATACCATTGAGCCACTGTAGTTTAGTTAAAGTAATGGACTTCATAGAGCGTACTATTGGGGACGTACTGTTACTTTTGTTATCATCCGGCTTGGGATTAAGGTCACGATGCATGTTGATAGTATGTACTGACTTTATTCATGAGCTTATACTGCTGTATTTCCTAAAGGAGAGTTTCAAGCATTTCAGCCCATTGTAACCTTAAAAAAGTTTGCAAAAACACTCTTGTCTTCTCGAGACAAACATAGCAAAATTTTGAAAATGCCATTTGTCATAAATTCTTTGCCAAAATTCTAAATATGATATCCCCTGGTTTAATGCTGTAATCAGCCTTAAGTGTAAATGATAATACTGTGATCTATTATAGATAGCTATACTGATAGTAGCATTGCTATCTACAATAGTTGATGATACTTCTATCTACTATAGATAGCAATTCGGTTATCTACATAGTTGACAACACTGCTATCTACTGTAGACAACAATACTGTTTTGTACAATTATTGACAAACATTGGGGAGTTGTTATTGGGAGAAGATTTCCTTGATGGTGTATAGAGTTGTGGGGAGATCAGTGATGCTGTATGGGAGTGAGACATGGTGCCTGAGTGAAAATGAGATGGGGATTTTGAGAAGGGCAGAGAGAGCAATGGTGAGAGCTATGTGTGGTGTGAAATTGATGGATAGGAAGAAGACTGAGGATTTGATGCAGATGTTGGGTTTGGAAGAGGCGGCTGACCGATTGGCGAAGGTGAATGGTGTAAGATGTATTGGCACGTGCTGAGAAGGATGAGGAGCATGTTTTAAAAGGGCTTTTGAGTTTGAGGTGGGTGGTTGAGGAAGAGGGGCCGACCAAAGAGGACATGGAGGAAGCAAGTGGAGGAGGAGAGTAGGAGGGTTGTGGTTGAGGGATGGTGGTGATGCATTGAATCGGCCGAAGTGTAAGGAGGATAAGGGCGATTGCTACAAATGTGAGGTGAATCCGGCCAGCCCCGGTTGCGGGGACAAAACCCGGATCTAAAACTTTGGTTTTCAACTACTACATTATCTACTATAGACAGCAATACGGTTATCTTCCAATAGTTGACAACACTGCTCTACTGTAATAATAACATCTACAATATTTACAACACTCTTCTATCTACAGAGACACAAATACCGGCTATATACAACAGCTGACAACACTTACCAAGTATAGATAACAATACGGTTATCTACAAGGAGTTGACAACAACTGCTATCTACTATGACAGCAATGTGGTTATCTACAATAGTGGCCAACACTGCTTTCTACTGTAGACAGCAATTCATTACTACAATTACGTTGGAACACTGCTATCTACTAGAGACAGCAATACGGCTATATTACAACGCTGACAAAAATCTTACACAAGTATAGATGAAACAATACGGTTATTCTCAAATAGTTGACAACACTGCTATCTTACTATAGACAGCAATGTGGTTATCTACATAGTTGGCAAACACTGGTATCTTCACTGTAGGACAGCCATACACTTACTACAATAGTGACAACACGGCTATCTACTTAGAGACAGTATATGCGGTTATCTACAATAGCTGACAACACTGCTATCGACTAGAGACAAGCAATACAGTTTATCTTATAATGCCTATGGCTGTAACACTTACCGCTACTATACGATAGCAAGTTCACGGATCCGTTATCCGAAAATAGTTGACCACTGCTTCTACTATTAGACAGGAAACGTTATCTTATAACAGTTGACACACAAGTATTGCTATCTATTGTAGACAGCGTATATGGTTATTTACAATACTTGACAACACTGGCTATCTACTATAGAAAGCAATACAGTTAATCTAGTTGATAACGCTGCTAGCAATACAGTTATCGGATGCTAGATACCCCAACTGCCTCATACTGTAACAATATTATATTGAAGATACTGTTACTGTTATCTACAATAGTGACAACACACGCTATCTACTATAGAAGCAATCCATTATCAGATTGTATAACCGGCACTACCCACTGCTATCTAACTGAAGACAGTCAAATACAGTTGTGCTATAATATTTAGCAACATTACTATCTACTGTAGACAGTAATCTTATCTTAATAGGTGACCAACACTTGCTATCTCTACTATAGACAGCAATACGGTTATCTACAATAGTTTGGGCAACACTGACTGCTATCCCCTACTAAACACACTGCTAGTCCGTAACGCTCCTTACCACGTTGAAACACAGAGAGTCGTCTCCTCTCTCCCCACCCTCCTCCCCCGCTCCCCTAGCCCGTCCCCCTCTATCTACAATAGTTGGCACACTGCTATCGTACTATAGAAACAGCAATAACAGTTACTACATAGTTGGCAACACTGCTACCACCTCTATAGACACGCAATACAGTTTCAGATGTAGATACCACTGGCTATCTACTGTAGACCGCAACACTGTTTCCAAATAGTGACACACTGCTATATACTAAGAGAGTGATAACTTCACACAAGTCCGTTGACATCAAGGTGCACACCTAGGTGTCGGTTTTGAACTCCACACATTTTCACAGCCCTTTTTCAGTTAAATGCTTAATACTGATTATCAGACTGATGTCACTGACTCGAGGAAGACATTAGCACTATAATATATATTTTAAGATTGTATTTGAATATATCTCTATACACAGTATGACTATTTAATTGCTGAACACCAAGATCATTGACCCTCTGAAACCAATGCAATAATAAGTATGACCCATTTGGTATGTGGCTGCACATAACTGTATTATTAGGACAACACTGTTTTTAAGGTCAAAGTTTTACCTCCAATCAAACTTGGATCTGATTGCCCTTAGGGTCAAGCAATGCTTTTTCAGGCCTTGAAAATGAACATTTAGATGGAAATCAGTGGTGGCATCAGGGGAAAATGTGGAGGAGATAGGTAAGTAATGGTCAAAGTAAAGTCTAAATTTGGGTTTTTTTCAATAGGCTCATCTACCACATCATCAAAACAACATATATGCTCCTGGAGCAGTGGAGAAATATTCTAAGTCAAAATACTGCTCCAGGAGCATATTTGCCATATGCTCTTGGAGCATTTGTATTCAAATTTGACTTAATATTTCTCAAGATTATTAATGCTCCAGGAGCATATGGGGACCAAATGGTCCAGTAGCATAATTTCAGGCCAAAATCTCATGGAAGCAAAACATAAGAAGTTATGATCACCACTGAATCTCTGAATGTCACTGTAATGATTATGTCAGTTCTGTACGCATATCACTATTTAGATGACTTTGTGCTAAATATTAAAGGTGCAACGAGAGATTTAAAATAATAGAGTCCTTTAAAATGTGAAAATTTTTGCACTGGTGTAAAGCTCTCAATCAAAAATTTCCCCATCTGAAAGGATTAAGCTGAGAACTGTTTCTTCGGCACAAAAATTGTGAAATTTCTCATTTCCTATAGGAGCAAATACAAAATTATTTTTCTATTGAAATATAAGCATATATACAAATCACCTTTTGTTTTCATTTTTTTAAAGTTATTTGTGTAGCCAAATAAACGGTACGGAATCTATTGAGTATCTAATCTATATGAAATCACTACATATCACAATATGGATGACTTGAAATCTCTTTTTGCACCTTAAAGGTGGGTGACCCGATCATGGTCCGATTTTTCATACGTTTCTCCCTCACATGGAAGTAGATCACCAAAAACATCTGATAACATATTCAAGTTCAATCTGTCCAGCCATTTGGATAATAGAAGCAAAATTGTGTACTAAATTGGCCCATTAGACAGTGTGCATTTTAACACACAAATGTGGTCGACTACATTTGGAGACGTTTTTTGTTCACAACATCAAAAGGAAACATTTTCTGGACCTTAAATTTCACTGGGGTAATGAGAGAATGTGCACTTTCTTCTGATACCAAAATCTGAACAAAATATTGACCTTTTAGTGGCCATAATTCACTTTTTTGCCCTATATTTATAAAGTACAGATTTGCAGTGTATGAAATCAACCCAACAGGTTCCTCATCACAAGTACAAATATGCCTGATCTAAGCTCTTAAAATGGCTCCCAAAATGACTAAATGAAACCAATTTGTACACCAATTTCTCTGGAGATTCATTGATATGTGTTCAAGTGTTCATACCCTCAAGCCTTATTTAGGGTCACTTGTGAGTCATCAATGGGCTCTCAGAAGAATACTACATATCTATAGTTTGTTCATTACAAAAATATAGTCACACTGTGCGACATAGGGAATCAATATTGAATACTATAGATCCAGCATAAATGCAACAAGTGCAGCACACAGGGCTCAAGCTGCAGATTTTGTCTGTTTGTTTTTTATTAAGAGTATAATTTGTCCTATTTTTGGACGTGAAATATCTGCTTATATTGTTTAATTTTTGTCTCCATTTTTGCCCAAAACAAATTAAATCCAAACAGATCAGATCAAATTAATTTCATGTGCCACATTTCCTAATTCTTGCATAGTAAGGGAAGTGTCTCAATACAGATTTTATTTTTAAATCAAGCATTTTAGTGCTGATAAAACTATACTGTCATATTCTCAACCCCCAGGACATAGTTCAGTTGCTCACATATGAATATGTATAAATACTATACAGCTATACTGTGATCAGAACAAAATAGACTGGTCTTAATCCAAAAAAGTTGCATACACAACATGGTCTCATACACAATCTGTAAGAATCTTGCATAAGAAGAATATTGTAAATAAACAAAATAACATTTTAATTTCAGTCCATTAGGTGATAGTCAAGCTTCAATATTCTCAACCCCCAAGTCACAATTCAGTAGCACATACAATGTTTGATCACAACATATTATTTTGCGTATCTCAACTCATACCCAAGGTACACTGATGTAAACCGATCATTGAACCTTACCTTGAACATTGAGGCTTAAAGCAGCTGCTAATAAGTGGATATTAGCAGCTACTTTCACTCACGGGTCAAGTTCAAGATCTGAGGTGAGGTTTTTCCATCTCATTTCTCTCAATATTTAATGGTTTGATAATTGAAAGAAAACAGCTTTTGGGCATGTCTTTGAAGTACATGTAGTAGCCGAGAGAAGATTCTTTTGGGTGTTAATGAGTTGATGTGGGAGATAGCTAGTTGAATTTGCACATTCAGGGTTTGCCAATGTCTCGGGCTAGGTTGTTAAAAAAAATAGGTCAGGAAATGGACAATTTGCCAAGGAAATGGGTGGGTGTTTTCTGGGAATTTGAATTTGTGAGAAGTGAGTAATTGACAAAGGAGTGAACAATTTTTTGGCTTGTGATCTTTCCCAGTTAGTAAAGTCTAGCCTATTTCATGAAATAATGTACTGTTTCTTAATCTATGTATTCAGCAATTTCAGGGTCCATTTTATAACTTAAAATCTTCACTTCCAAGGTTGTACTGAAGTTGGCCGAGGATGACCGGTTTTCTTATAGTATCTCTGATTGGCTCATTACATGATAAAACATGATATATCACTCTGAGTAACCAATCAAAAAGACTTTCTATATCTGTATCATGCTCCTTTCATTTTTCATTACCATGTCTCTCATTGGCAAACTACAAGTACACCAGTCCGTAGATCTCTGTGGGTTAGATTACAAGAAGTTGTGTGTGTATAATTAAACGTTTGCATCTTACAGATTTTTACCAATTGTTATATAGAAGCTAGGAGAAACTGCCGAGCAATTGAATTAAATAAAGATGAAAAATACACGGTCTCGAACCCGGTCCTCTCGCTATCTAGGTGTGAGAATTACCACTGAGCCACAGAGGACTGTGTTTACGTGGATACCAGTGAACAATTATGTGAATTTTGCAGTTACAATTTTTAAGTTCCATGGGAGAGCCTTGGGTATGTAGCCAAAGAACCCACGGTGCACCTGGAAAGAAAGTTAACATATAATCATAAAATAAATACATTAAGTGAGATTTTTCTGTGCTAAAAGTATGTATTTCAATTAATATATTTAGATTCATTTAATAATTTCATCTTTAGGATTGGCTTTTTAAGATATAAAAGTAAACAGACTTTGGCATTTTAAGATCAAAGTAAACAGACTTTGAACTTCAGACCCATTGATACTCCATGTTTGAAAATAAATTTCACCATTGAAACTTACAGCGGAAAAGTATGATTTTTATATATATGGTGGTGAAAATCTTGGTTTTATCTCCGCATCCTTCATCCTACATTGTGTACTTGACTGTCACTGGCGTATGTAAAATTACCATTCAAAATGGTAATCACATGCCATAAATACACACCTGACGTATGACTCGGGCCACCTTTTCTCCCGAAACCCGTAGGTCATGGAAAACCAGCCCTGGCCAACGGCCCTGGTTTTCCCATGTATGGGGTATTATCTCATCCATATTACAGAGTGAAGATGAGGAAACTATCTCTTGGAAGGGGAAAAGGGTGTAAGATTACATGTAGCTAAATCTCTGTGGGTTTACAAGTACTCAGTGTATGATGGAACTTGCCCTATAAACCAACCGTCTCTGTCACGTGGCTTGTGGCATCGCTGCCATGTGGTGCAAAATGTGTGTCAAGTTGCTTTACCTATGTTTTGTTTGATTTTTGGTTTGTATACCATTTGGTTTTGCAGCCTTGGCTTATTGATAACGCTAAATGCTAACCATAAGGCTAATCCTAATCGTAACTTGATTTATACCTTAATCCTTGATAAAAATTGATTGATTTTGATTCGGATAATGTAACAATGTGTCCTCTATTTTTTACGACAATTGTTAATAATGAATAAATATAAAACTACAAGTAGATCTGTTAGAATTTGATCATATGATGCATATTGACTAATAATACACAAAGTTATGTAACAGTCTAGCCTGCTTTTTAATTAACTAAGGCATAAACCAGCAGTCTCCCTTACAGAGAGTCATACCTGTATCTGCACATCATATGGCATTTTTTGTTAATATCCTCATTCAAAAAATACTCAGACAAACTTAGGGAACTGGGTGGCAAAAATAAAAGATTATGCACGTGCACGGACATCTTATCCATTTTTGGTAAGAGTAGGATAAAAATAAAATGTTACAAGCCATCCTGGACATTTCCAGGGATACCTCCAGTAGAGCAGTTAACCATAGTTGTGTATTTCTCAGAGGAATTGCTACTCTAAATTGCAATGAATTAATAAAAAGGGAAAGTTCAAATTTGAGACTCAATGTGGTTCAAACCTGGGGCCACCCACATTAGTCAGGTAGAACCTTCATGTGACCGTAAAGTTGAGTATGGACACAATTTTTTTTGCTGAAAATGATAGATTAGGGTGTGTAGAATAAGAATCTGCCGGGTGCCACCTGGGCATCCTTGAGCATTTTGAGAAATCCAAGATGGCGTCGCCATAAATGGTAATTATCTATTCAACCCTATATTATCAAACTATGGAGTTACTAGATATACTATAGGATCCAATGAACAAGTGTATGGCACTTGTAACATTAAGTCATAGTTCAAATTCAAAATGGAAGCCAAATCCAATAATTTTAAAATATGCCATATAACAGCAAATACCTGTGATAAAAATAGACGAGAAGTACTTAGGTTATGTTGCTAGACACAATTAAATGTATTTCTGTTTTTTTTTTTTTTTTTTTTTGATGGAACTTGCCCTATAAACCAACCGTCTCTGTCACGTGGCTTGTGGCATCGCTGCCATGTGGTGCAAAATGTGTGTCAAGTTGCTTTACCTATGTTTTGTTTGATTTTTGGTTTGTATACCATTTGGTTTTGCAGCCTTGGCTTATTGATAACGCTAAATGCTAACCATAAGGCTAATCCTAATCGTAACTTGATTTATATCTTAATCCTTGATAAAATTGATTGATTTTGATTTGGATAATGTAACAATGTGTCGTCTATTTTTTACGACAATTGTTAATAATGAATAAATATAAAACTACAAGTAGATCTGGTCGAATTTGATCATATGATGCATATTGACTAATAATACACAAAGTTATGTAACAGTCTAGCCTGCTTTTTAATTAACTAAGGCATAAACCAGCAGTCTCCCTTACAGAGAGCCATACCTGTATCTACACATCATATGGCATTTTTTGTTAATATCCTCATTCAAAAAATACTCAGACAAACTTAGGGAACTGGGTGGCAAAAATAAAAGATTATGCACGTGCACGGACATCTTATCCATTTTTGGTAAGAGTAGGATAAAAATAAAATGTTACAAGCCATCCTGGACATTTCCAGGGATACCTCCAGTAGAGCAGTTAACCATAGTTGTGTATTTCTCAGAGGAATTGCTACTCTAAATTGCAATGAATTAATAAAAAGGGAAAGTTCAAATTTGAGACTCAATGTGGTTCAAACCTGGGGCCACCCACATTAGTCAGGTAGAACCTTCATGTGACCGTAAAGTTGAGTATGGACACAATTTTTTTTGCTGAAAATGATAGATTAGGGTGTGTAGAATAAGAATCTGCCGGGTGCCACCTGGGCATCCTTGAGCATTTTGAGAAATCCAAGATGGCGTCGCCATAAATGGTAATTATCTATTCAACCCTATATTATCAAACTATGGAGTTACTAGATATACTATAGGATCCAATGAACAAGTGTATGGCACTTGTAACATTAAGTCATAGTTCAAATTCAAAATGGAAGCCAAATCCAATAATTTTAAAATATGCCATATAACAGCAAATACCTGTGATAAAAATAGACGAGAAGTACTTAGGTTATGTTGCTAGACACAATTAAATGTATTTCTGTTTTTTTTTTTTTTTTTTTTTGATGGAACTTGCCCTATAAACCAACCGTCTCTGTCACGTGGCTTGTGGCATCGCTGCCATGTGGTGCAAAATGTGTGTCAAGTTGCTTTACCTATGTTTTGTTTGATTTTTGGTTTGTATACCATTTGGTTTTGCAGCCTTGGCTTATTGATAACGCTAAATGCTAACCATAAGGCTAATCCTAATCGTAACTTGATTTATATCTTAATCCTTGATAAAATTGATTGATTTTGATTTGGATAATGTAACAATGTGTCGTCTATTTTTTACGACAATTGTTAATAATGAATAAATATAAAACTACAAGTAGATCTGGTCGAATTTGATCATATGATGCATATTGACTAATAATACACAAAGTTATGTAACAGTCTAGCCTGCTTTTTAATTAACTAAGGCATAAACCAGCAGTCTCCCTTACAGAGAGCCATACCTGTATCTACACATCATATGGCATTTTTTGTTGTTTAATATCCTCATTCAAAAAATACTCAGACAAACTTAGGGAACTGGGTGGCAAAAATAAAAGATTATGCACGTGCACGGACATCTTATCCATTTTTGGTAAGAGTAGGATAAAAATAAAATGTTACAAGCCATCCTGGACATTTCCAGGGATACCTCCAGTAGAGCAGTTAACCATAGTTGTGTATTTCTCAGAGGAATTGCTACTCTAAATTGCAATGAATTAATAAAAAGGGAAAGTTCAAATTTGAGACTCAATGTGGTTCAAACCTGGGGCCACCCACATCATCCCCACATCCTCTCACTACTATGTAACTATACCCTGTTCAATGTAAGGTGGAACATGACCCCATTCTTTTGCCTCTTATATTCTACACATTTGGTCAGAGGAGAGGCTCCAAGTTGTGCCAAAATACACTATAGCTGCTATAGTAAGTAACCCTAGGATTGCATTATGACCTTGGTCTTACCTAGTGTTATCCCCTGCATGCTTTATCAAAGGTCATGTTTCACCTCATGGTGAATAAAGTATAGAGGATGCACTGCTTCCAACGTGATTCCAATGGTACAATTAAGCTCTTTAATAGATTAAAGTGCAAATAGCGTAACACCATTAGCTGTGAACAGCGCCATCTCTTAATGCAGTCGGTCAAATTGGAGCATGTCTTCTTAGCGAGGAAGACACTTCAAGACTTTTTTTTTTTTTTTTTTTTTTCCATTTTGAATTTGGAGTATGACTCAATGTTGCAAGTGCCATGCATTTGTTCATTGGGTCCTATAATATATCTAGTAACTCCATACTTTGATAATATAGGGTTGAATAGATAATTATCATTTATGGCGACGCCATCTTGGATTTCTCAAAATGCTCAAGGATGCCCAGGTGGCACCCGGCAGATTCTTATTCTACACACCATTATCTATCATTTTCAGCAGAAAAATTGTGTCCATACTCAATTGTACGGTCAGACCATAAGTTGGACCTGACTACATCATCCCCACATCCTCTCACTACTATGTAACTATACCCTGTTCAATGTAAGGTGGAACATGACCCCATTCTTTTGCCTCTTATATTCTACACATTTGGTCAGAGGAGAGGCTCCAAGTTGTGCCAAAATACACTCTAGCTGCTATAGTAAGTAACCCTAGGATTGCATTATGACCTTGGTCTTACCTAGTGTTATCCCCTGCGTGCTTTATCAAAGGTCATGTTTCACCTCACGGTGAATAAAGTATAGAGGATGCACTGCTTCCAACGTGATTCCAATGGTACAATTAAGCTCTTTAATAGATTAAAGTGCGAATAGCGTAACACCATTAGCTGTGAACAGCGCCATCTCTTAATGCAGTCGGTCAAATTGGAGCATGTCTTCTTAGCGAGGAAGACACTTCAAGACTGGAATAATATGATTAATTGGCTCTTGTTACATGGTATAGCTTGCAGTCAACATTTTACAATCACACTTAGCTCGTGTTTGTGTCGGCCATCAATACAGCAGTTTAGGAACCTGTGAAGATCTCATCTTATTTGATGAGGCTGGTCGGTGTCGTGACAGGCTCCAAGATAGGTCAGGCTGTGCTGGGAGTATCAAGATTTGGCTTTATACACATGTAGGTCGCACAATGGCATCTGAAGTACACATCCGGACAAAATTTCCTCCTCCGAGATGCATGACATATAGTTAATAATTGTTGTTATTGAGACATCATAAGTAATTCTTTTTTGCCTTAGGTTGTGTTATCAAAGATGTCTGAACACGATGGAGTTGTTTATAAGAGCATTTGGAGTTTGTTTTTATTGGGATTTTGGATTTTCAGGGGCCATTCTCTTTGATGTATAGCAAGTAAGCCCCTAGGGTGTCCTTAGTGAAAAAATTGAATTTGTTGATGCACCTCAATTTTTCATTGCATTTTAGGATGGCTGTTCAGATATCGATTTGGTTTCTCCTCCAGGTGCTTTAAAAATGGGGTGTTTTTTTATTTCCAGTTTATTTTCACGTACAGTACTTAGGTACCATAATTTAGTGTCCTCCAGAGTTCCCAACATGGGTTGTAAAAAATATTTTTGTTTTTGTTGTTTTTGTGGTGTGTGTTATGTATGTGTTTTTACTTTAATTTTCTACTTGCAAAACCTCAGATACAAACATAATAACTGAACTCCAGTACTTCAAAGAGTTTTGCTGGATATGGTGTAAAGAATGAGTTTCATTTTGTAGAAAGCAAGTAGACAGATTTAAGAATTTGGAGCCTGGGTTTTAGATACGTTACTTGAAAATTATTAGAGGTTTAAAGATGGGTACCAAGTAATGATTTAGCTTTTGGGTATATTTAAAACTCCAGAGACATATTTGCAATCCACTACAAGAACCCCATATAAGGGGAAAGTAGCTGGGAAATGATTGTGTTATTAAAAGAATTTTTGTAACTTGTCATTAAAGGTTTGTTTTGTAATCTTAGCACCCTCATTTTTGTGTAACATGCTTTAGCAGGAAGACACAAAGGAATAGCTTTTTCCACTGTGGTTTGTGGGCTGTGGCCATAAACAAATAATAACATTGGTCATTTCTCCACTAACATTGACTGATGACTTCATACTTGTTCAGAACAACCACTGGCCCAAAGTCACCTTTGATGACCCCAATGTGAACTTTGACCCCATTTTGTGAAAATCTATAAAACAACATTTCTTTGGCACATAAGATGCTACGGCTACAAAGTTCCTATAAAGAACCTCTGACCAAGACTTAATGTGGGATGTACACAGATTGACCTTTGATGACCCTATGTGACCTTTGACCCAATTTTTAAAAAATCAAACAAAGGTTAACAATTGATCATTTCTCACATACGTATTCACCGATTAAAGCGTTCCCGGGGACGATGGATTTTTTTGTTTATGTTCACTAGAAATGCTTGAGAAAAGGTTTTTTTCAAATTTCATTTCAGTCTGATTGTGCCATTTACTATGTTATGAGCAATGTTTGTGTCACGGTGCCCTATAGGCCAGTGTGTTGTAATTTCTGTCCGTTTATGGACAGAAAATACAAATGACGAATTTCTTCCTGACTATAGAATTTGCACACATACTAGACTAGGCCAATCTTCAGATTATATTAAAATCTCACTGCTTTTTTTGAGGTAAGTCAGGGGTTGGGTGGCGAGGCTTTGGATCACAAAATGCACCTTTAGATATATTAAATTATAGATTGGTGGAGCTTTTGGGGGATCTAATGAAGAAATCTTTAATTGATTGTGAAGGAAGGGCAGTGACAGGTATTATGATGAATGTGTGACTTTAGAAATCATTTTTCAAACCTGTTATCCACTTGGAAGAGTAGGTTATTTGAGTCGCGATGTCATTAAGCGGCTGCATCGGACTTATATAATGGCCTCATTCGCCGGTTTCACTTCTTTTGGCAGGAAACAATCAACTACGGGGAGGCTCTTTTCAGAATTCCACGAATAACCTTTCTCCCCATTAAGTGGCGGCTCTTACCCAGAGTTTCCCGTCCTCGCATCCGTAAACGTATTCACACAACGGCCACTTGGGGATTCGCTCGAGGACTTTTCTGAATTGCCCGCGACTCGATGGAGGACACTCACAAGGACATTTGGAATTATGCATGGGGAGAATGGTGTCTTAACTTGTCCCCATAATGGCCGAGTTATCAGTGTGGAATTAAAAGAGAAAAGGAAAGGAAGAGAGGAGGAGAGGGAAAATGGCTGGAGACTCTAGGCTTGTCATGAACAAGGTAGTCCCAACTTGTTCTATGCATTTGTCCCTTTGTTATAGCACATTTGATTATTGGTGTGTGTGTATGCACTTAATTGGTAGCCACAAGTGAAATTGCCATTTATTTTTCCATTCACAAATTTGGTTAACCTCGCCTTGGAATTTCAGATCTTGTCAATTTTCTCCAGCAATTGAAATCTTCTAATTTGAATTCTGGTGAGAGTCTGCTGAATTGGATTATTTTCTCTCCATTCCGACTTGCATAATTTTACCAAAATATATTGCATTGTTAATTGTTGTATACATTGATATATGGTCAAGTAAATTTTGATTTCATATAGATTTCCCTGTTTTGATAGTGAAATTTCAAAATTATTTATTTACATTTTTTGTATGATTGAAAGATGTTTACCTAAAGGATCCTCAGTTTTCTACAAAAATATTATTAAATGTGTTTGATACCAAGAATAATTAACATGTTCAATGTTTCTTGTTGCCTGTTCTCTACAAACTTT
The DNA here is from genome assembly GCA_023653785.1 of Ophioderma brevispina. Taxonomy (NCBI): domain Eukaryota; kingdom Metazoa; phylum Echinodermata; class Ophiuroidea; order Amphilepidida; family Ophiodermatidae; genus Ophioderma; species Ophioderma brevispina. The sequence goes on from JAMKCH010019504.1 coordinate 71,672, forward strand.
ATTTTCCAGGACTTTATTTCAAGTTTTTGAATAGAAATTCACCAAGGAATAATATGAAATTAATTATATCTTCTGTTTGAATTGAATGTTCAACACAAATATAGTATTCTTGGGAATACATTTGCTCACACACTCATCAACTGCATAGCCAATGACTGTACCATTAGGGGACCTAGCGGTTTGCGAACCAACTTGTTGATTTGTAAAATTAAAAAGGCTCTTTAAATTCTGTACTGCAGTGTTAACTATGGTATACTTGTGTGACTTCATTTCTTATTATGCACTTTATTCCATCATTGCTTGTGTGTCTAATTTTGAGTCTTGAGTGTCTATTTTTAAGTATACTCTCATTAACTTATCTGTATGGATTGATTAGAAATTCACCAACCATATTGGGCGAGAATCTTTTATCTTTCTTTTGATAGCCTCTGGGTTAAATTGTTAGGATGCTTCTTAGGTAAACACAATGGTGAGAGGAAGTATGAAGAAAAGAACAATTTGATATAATAAGGAAATAAATTCAAAACAGAGAAACCCTCATTTGACAAGGGGTGGATTTCATAAAGACTTACAACACATCGTAGACCATCGTAAGCAGATGCATGACAAGTTACTGTTAATAATCTGTATTATTTACGATGGGTTCAACCTAAGATGGGCTTACCATGCATCGTAAGTCTGTGAGATTCACCGATGGTCTGAAACAATGCACACTGAGCTACAATATTCTCATCTACCAAAGAAAAAGTCCACTGAGCTGTATGGGAGTATATTTGAACCCAAACTAACCTTGTGTGTTTTGGGTATCATATCATACCCCAAAACCACATGGTATCTAACTACAAGGGTGACTGAAAATTACTGAACTATGCCATGGAAATTGAGAATTTCTATACTACAAAGCACTGTAAATCAACTTAATTTCACAAGCAATATATTTTCATTAATTTGGCAAGATGTTATCTGCAAAAAATTATGGCTGCAAAATATGCATCTTTACAGCAATCATATGTGAAACATTGATCAGATGCCTGGACATTTCTTACCACAAAAAATAAGCGCTTTCACTTTAGTGAAAATATCTTTGCCACAAAATGAGGTTATTTACCATATTTAACACTATAACACTAATCTAAGTATAGTGTTCAAATTACATGGAAGAGCTGTTAGGTAACCTTCATGGTATAAATGGGCATCTAAAAATACATCTGCGGACTCTTTCTTTAAACGTGTTGGACGCTCAACCAGTTGCTTGAACGATGACAGGAAATGCAGGGTCATGCAAATGTCGCATCCAATTTGGGATGCATCAGAAGTCATCGCGAGTCAGTGTTAAGATGGTGGTCAGGGGCTTGCGCGTGTCTGTGCTTAACCATGGATACGAGTTTTAAGGATATGCTCACTATCGATTTGGTTTTTGCATAGTGGTGTCTGTTTTGAATGATAACTTCAGCACTCACAGGATTTGTAGTAAATAGATGTATTTACATGTTTGGTGTGTCTGTGATGTCGGAGCGCTGCATGGACATTTAGTTTGAATTTAAATTGTAACACGATGGGCAATAAAATAAGAAAAGTAAAAAATAAATTATGTGATGATTTAATGAGCAGAGGTTCATAGAAAAGTGATATGGCTTGATGTATGTAGTACAGCTAAATTTCATTGGGATCTAAGATAGATAGGCTTAGCTATCACATGTGTACCTTAGATCTAAATGCTGCTATATTTTGATGCCATATTTGGCTCAACTTGGTCGATTGATAGAGAGTAAAATAAATCACTTCAATAATTTTGATTGGTATTGGTTTAATACACAGCTAAATTCTTACTTGGAGTAAACCATATGGATACCACTCGTGTGGGGTATTGTGTATGTAGGAACCTCCACTTGTCCCTAGAAGTAATCCAGTTGCAGAAAATAGAGGTGCAAAAATGTGGTTTGAAAAGGAGTCACCATAGCTTGAAGTAGGGACCCATGCAATGGCATACCAGCCCTTTACTTGTATTTCCCTTTACTTAGTCATATTGTATCATTTAGATCCTGGGTTCAAAGCTAAGTGGGCAAATCTTTCTCAGCAACTCACATGTTTGATTTCTTTTCTGTAGTCAATGTTGCAGGTTTTCTCTTATTGTTGTGGGCCGCCAGCAATAGCTGGAAGGCACACTTAGTGTTCAGTTGTATGCTGCATGATGTTGTACGTCTCTCATCAAGAGTTTTACAAAAAAAAGTGAACCTTGACCAGACGGCAAAGAACGAATTTGATGAAACTTGGTATGTGGGTAATAGTGGACAGAAGTATTAAACATGCAAATTGTTGATAGTAAACATGCATATTAATGAGCTCATTTGCATATTTTTCTGATTGGCAGCCCACAGATATTCTTTGAATTTATTGAGGGGAAAGCCGAGAACCACCAAATTTTAGTTACAATAGGTCTGCTGAGTATCTAATAGGCTGATTGTTGCCTAGCAACACGGACTTATATGATGGACACATTGCTCTTCATAAAAGCCATTGTTATTGTTATTATGTTATTACTGTATATTATTATATAATCAGGAAGAGCCTACTATTCTTTTGGTTTCAAATATCCCAATATACAATTTCAAATCCAAGCTGGCTTTCAAAACAACGTGTAAGTTCTAAAATTACCTGAAGTTGAAAACTCAAGGATAAAAGAACAAATAATTAAATTAACATTGATCAAATAATACTATAAAAAGAAAGAGAAATTGTATATTATGTGGTCGCTATTTGATTTCATAGGCAACTGTCAAATTTCGCCTTCTGTTGCAGTCAAACGACCTGGCCTGCACGTCTGACGCCATAGTCTGGCTTATCAGTCTTCCCTTCTTCTCCCCTTCCTAAGTCAATATTTGCCTTGTGATTTTCGCAAATCAGTGCAGACACAGGCGATGTGTAACAGTCCAGCTTCACCTCCCTCGAACTGTTGTTTTTATGTCCAGCGCTCATCAATCACTGCCCGGACATGGTGAACCTGCGCTGTGTGCGCAGGTATGTTCATGTGCACTCCCCAATTAACACAACAAGATTTAATCTGGTAGATTTGTAGAGATAGTTGACATTTCCAATGAGAGAGGCTCCATGTGAAAAGCTAAGAGTTTCATTAAAAATTATTTGTTTAGATTTTTTTTCTTATCTTTGTACTTGTATTTCAAAGTAGTTGCCATGATAGCAGTTGTCATAAAAAATGTATCATTTAAAAGTGGACAGTAAAAATCATGCTCATTAAAACACCACCTATAGGTATGTAAAGTGTGGTCTTTATTCAGCCGTTGAACATAAATGGAGACTGGCGATTAGTCTCTGCTCCAGACTGCAATCTAATCCATGAAGGGCACTTGTGATTCACATACTTGTTTCCTTCTTTTTACCAAGATTGCCAATTTGGTGTTTCGGTGCATCACAGCATTCCTTTGCTACATGTTCAGTCATATTCTACTGGTCTACGTATAAGTTGAGTGTTTTTTAAATCATTTGTTTGAATAAAATTTCAACCATCGTGCTTTTTGTGGGCCGCCAGCAATAGCTGGAGACCACTTAGCATATCCGTTGTGGCGTGTGGATGTATGTTGTGAATTTTGTGGTGAGGTCCTAAGATGTTCGTTTTTTAACAAATTGACCTCATTGAAAAGTTGAAGTTCAATTGAACCAAACTTCTGTCATACGGGTGCACACCATGGCTCCCTCATATTTGATGAGGGCACTGGCATTTGCCAGTCAGGTCATGTGAGGTCAAGTTGTAAAATAGGCTCAAATGTAAAACTTGCCGTCAATTGAACATTTTAAGTCAATGGAACAAACTTGTGTCATAGAGTTGCACCATGGGAATCCCTCATATGTTGATGAGGTCAAAGGACAGGTGGCCAGGTCAAAGGTCCTGAGTCCCACAGCTTAATATTCCCTTTGACTATAGCGAGCGTGAAAGCGAGACCGCGAAATTCTATGTTTGGTTTCTTTTAAAAGCCAATCTGAATATTTGTTAAATTAATTGAAATAATATTAGTATTTTGCCCCCACCCTATAAATTTGGCAGCCTTCCGGAAATAAACTGTATGTTGAAGTATGTGTGGCAGAATACTGACTGAATTCATCCCAATTAAATATTGGTAGTGATCAGGGCTAGAAAAAAAAATCCCAGGAAATCAAACTAAATTTCCCAGAAAGAATAACAGGTTTTACTGTTTTATTATGCTTTTCTTTATTAAATGTCCATAGTCCGTCCACAAATTGCACATTTCCCTCTTAAATCTGCATTAATTTGGCCTACCAGTAATTTTTTGAAAGTAACTTTGTTGGGCAGATGCACACGACCATGGAATGTACAGAACCATCTCAAAGAGAGATTGGCTTGATCCTTGTGAAGTGCCTTGCAGGCTATTCCAAACCTAAGAATGAGTCAATTTTTTGGAAAATAAGGCCAGATGCCCTGATCTACAAGTATTCTAAGATTTGGTATCACATTGTCAATATGTGTCTTTTATTTTGCTCAATATTGATTTTGTTTTTTAATCCATGAAGACACCAATTACTGCTCCTTGCTGAAATATTGATTCTCCTTTTAATGGATTGGAATATCTATTTGGTAAAACATACTCTATGAGCTAGAGTGCCATCTATAAAATATCAATGTGTCACTTATTTGAGTGGGGTTTTCAAGCCATAAACTTGCTCTTTAGTAACCTGAGAGGTATTTTTGAATCGATCAACCCCTTTTTTTAAGTTTTGCTAGTTTAGTGCAGATTTATGTCTATTACAGCATAGAATGACAGTGTGTTTATCAAAATAATCGTTGTTATCAACTGAAATAATAAACTTCACTTATTGAGAATATCACCTCATTTTTAAGCAATAGTTTGTGTATCACTTTGAATCTAAAAATCCAAAATGAGAAACATTAGTTGACAAAGGCATACTTGCTATCTTACGAACCTAGCATTTTTTTGTATCTACTTTAAATCTAAAATTTAAAATGAGAACATTTGTTAACAAAGGCATATTTGCTATCTACTTAAGATGCATTGTTTTTGTTCTACTTTAAATCTAACATCCAATTTAGAACATTTGTTAACAAAGGCATACTTGTATCTACTTGAAATAGCATTTTTTTGTTATCTACTTGAAATCTCAACTCCGAAATAGACTTTGTTAACAAAGGCATACTTCTATCTTACTAAGATAGCCTGAATTCTTTCTAATCAAACACAATCACAATCACATTAGGACATTTGAGAGCAGGAACGTTTATGCTTTCTCAGACAACAGTGCTCTTTGAATTGGTAATACTTTTAATGAGTAGTCAAGTTATCTAACTATCAGGTCATTGACCTCAGAAGTCCGCATGAATATCACCTGGAAATCATCATTAAGCTAAGTAATCACCGACGTCTTAGGATTGAAATGTGTTTAGTAAAGGCTTTTTTTCCTAATGTTGTTTCCAGTTTTTTTTTTTTTTTTTTTTTTTTTTTTTTTCTTCCCTGAAATTCTACTGGTTTATTCCTTTGTCCTCATCTAGAGGGTGTGTTTTTACCCCTCCACTTCAAAAAACACCATTTCTTACATCTCACAATGGGCCATTAACGGGCCCGGTTCGATCGCTAAATAGCCTCATCCCAGAACCCCAGATTTTACAGTAAGTGATCAGAATTTTTTGGTATCTCCGAAGAAAGCCTATTATTTTTTCTCTTCTCATTACGCCTTGAATCTCAGGTCAAGATATTTGGTTTGGATGTTTTATGATCAAAATTGTCAACCAATTTGGCTCGACGCAACATTAATTTTTAACAGTCTCTATTAGATTTACAAAATCAGTTTTTAGTATCACATCAAAATAGGTGAATATCGGCACAAACAATGCCCAATAAGGTTTTATTGTGACGGTATTTTGAAACTATGAATTGAATAACCACAAAATTGTTAAACTGTAAAAATATGAGAAATTAGTTAATATCCGAAGTGGCTATCAGAGGAAAAAGAATGGAGAGGAGGAAAGTGGAGGGAAGGAGAATAGAGAGGTAAGAAAGCGAAGACGGAAGGAGAGGCGGGGAGGGGAGGGGTCGTATCTTTTAAGAAAGCAAGCAAGTCTGAAATGTTTGACATTTGTTAACAAGTGTAAGTACTTATAGGTACCAAATCCTAGTGGGTAACTGCTATTGTCTTCATATACTAAGTTATATGAAATTCCATCCAAATTTTAAAGAAAACAACACTATGACTATATGAAGCTGTAACTACTTAAATCAAGGTATTGCCTCTTAAGTTTCATCTAATCCTCTGAAATCTGTCAAAATCAATTGACCATAGGCTTTTTATGTACTGAAATTAAAGTAGAACATATATTTCTTCCAATATTTCGGTTTTCCTGAATTGTGTTTTCTCCTTGCTAGTTGTGTTTTGCTTCACCTCTGTTTCACCCTATCAATTTCCACTAGGGCCAGTTAGCAGTGCACTATCCTTTAATAGTTGCTCCTAAACTGTTTTTTTACGACTCCCAAATGTGCTCATCCTCTAGTGCCTGGATTTTTTCTTAAGATCGGTGGATCTGGATCTGTATCGTATGACTGATGAACGAGGAAAAGTTGCAGGTGCGCTTCTTACAGGAAGCCGGCTTAGTATATAGCGGTATGATTTGCCTGATGGCACGAGATAGTACAGGGAACCTGTTATCGGATTGTTGGCAATTCTCATCAGAAAATGTACCCACTATGAATAACAATAATGTACCACAAAGGGGAGCAGGCTGTGTAGAATAGCTGCCATTTGTTAAAAAATCTTCTCAGTAGGGTAAAAACAATCTGTGTGTTAAATCTGGGGCTTTTTCAGATCCATTTCCGAATGATGGTCAAAGGTCACTTGGAGTCTTGCCATATTGTGTATCATAAAACTTCAAAGACGACTTTGACCGATAGTTACAAGTAAGACACACGGCAGCCGACCAAGTAGCAAGCGTCTTTGCAGTCAGCAGACACACTGCATCCCGTTGAAAGCAGTCCATGTAATCTATGACGGTGACTGTCTCGCACATGCATATTCATAAATCTCAGAGCCAACACCCCCCTAGCCGGAGTGCGAGACATTTGGCAAAATTGAACATGAAGAATGACCTGCTGAGTGTGTCTTGATTGTTTTACTTGCTCCGCTACTTATTAGTGATTGTCTCACTCAAATATGCACACATTTTCGTCTTAATGTAATGCACGTACTGTAATGCAGTGATCCATCAGTCCGAATTCCAATTTGTTAGTTTCTAGTTTGTGACTCGCTAAAGGGCATGAAAGGAGTTTAATTCTATTGCCAAAATTAGTTTATACAATGGATTGGATTGTGATTTAAAAACTTGAATTGAAATAATACATCACATACGCTCTTATATAAAACAACACCTGGTTAAGATAGTTGCACCAATTCTTAGATGTTATATATAACAAAATGAAATAAATGGTATCAAACGTTCTTCAAAGGTATAAAAAGAAATTCAACCTTCTCATTTCACTCAAGAATCAGATCTTTAAAGGACAGATTATAAGGGCAAGAATAAACTACGGAGGCTAAGTTCAAAGACTAGGAGGTAATCTGATTCGGTTAAACCAACGATTGTAAATCATGCTTTCTTTTGCATTTCTGTTCAATGACAGATTTAAGAATATTTTTAGTTATGTATTTTCTATGAGCGGGGAATAATTGACCGTTTTTCCTGAGGTTGTCGGCCGTCTGTGTAAATTAACCTTAAAACCCCAAATTGTGTGAGGGTGAGCCAATGAAGCACACGAAATGGATAAGGATATCTAAGCATACATTCTGTATCGCTGAATTTAACCAGTTTTACAAATGACATTTGTTATTTGTACAATTTAGATACACCAGTGCTACCTTTCTGTGTGGACTGGCATTACTCACCTTCATTGGAAAAAAAGGTCGATCCCTAGCCCAGTGGTAAACTTAAATTTGTATTCAGTGGGTTGGAAACAACTTTAAAAAATCTTATGATGATGGGATATTTTAGACAGGAAGTAATTGTTAGTCTTTGTTGTAATTTATAAAAAGAGTTTGAAACAATTTATTTTCTTCTATATATTGCTTTTTGGGTAACTTAATAGCATATAGTGAATGGAGAGGATCCAAATGTTTAGTTTATACCTTTTGTTACTCACTCACTGTACTAAAGGGCCATGGTCCATAGCACTAGCTCGTCCCCAGAACCCCAGATTTTCCAGGAAGTGGTCAAATGTTGGTATCAGAAGAAGGCTACTATTTTCTCATTAACCTATAAACTTTTACGGCTAAGGATGTTGGTTTGGATGTTATGAGCGAAAAAGGTGTCTATTTGGTTGACCAATAATTAATTTACATAGTAACTATTGGGGATTACACAAATCAGTTTTTAGCTTCACATCAAAACGAGTTGAAATATCAGACACCAAACTTTACAGATGGGGTTTTGAGGTGAAGGCATTCTACCAAGATGAAAACTTGTATACTTAAAGGTGGGTCATTCGCAGACTGATAACTACCAACAGGCATATATCCCCAGGAGGTGGGGACCCATAATGATCATGATGGCTTAGGGACAGTAGGGGTTTCCACCGTTTTTTTTAAAAATGAACGGTGAAAGAAACAGGACTGAGAGCATAATATCACTCTTTGGTATTTAAGGCCTTTTGGTGTTGGACACTTCACCATTCACTGCACTAAAAAGCTACAGTAAGTTGAAAAAGTTCATGCGTGGTATGAACTACAGTAAGTTGAAAAAGTCATGTTGGGGATGCTTATACATTGAGACAAGGGGTTCTTATGCGAGTACAGATGAGGGGTCAAAGGGTATCAGGGTCACTATTGATCAATTATATTACTCAACCTTTTGGTTGACAATTTTTAACTTAATGTAGCTTTAGTTGCAGTGATGGATCAAGTAGACTTGGTATGCTTATAACATGAGGATAAAATGTCTTATGTGGTTAACAGATGAGGAGGAGGTCAAATGACATTCGGGGTTCCAACTTAGGGTCATTATTTTGCTCTTTAAATCTTTGATCACATAATTGGATGACATATTTGGTGGTCTGCTGTCCCTATTATTTTTTATATGTTGTTTCTTTGTTTTGAACCAAGAGTAGTATCAGTCCTACAGTGCAATTGGATGACTTGTTTGGGCTTAAAAAGCGGCATTAAAAGGCTGTCACCAGCGAGTCTATAACAGTAGGAGTGGCAGTTAGCTCTGTCAAGGCGAGGCATTTCTCTCATAAAAACCACAGTCAAAGCGGAATATTGAAGAATAATAATTTTTATTTTCCTCAGATTGTGGTAGAACATAATAATGCTCACAAGATTAGCATAAGTCCCTCAGCCAGACTGTTCATACCTTCGTTTACCATCGCAAGGGATTTAACCTATCGTGCAAAACAAATAATCAAATAGAGAGACGCCATCTGGATACGGTTCTCTTTTCATTTCATGGTTCACTGGAAGATGAAGACACCGAAGGACAATTAGGTAATAGTGGACAGGGTTTTCACGTGCTTAGTTGCTTCCACACAGGACTGTGACTTTCTCTGAAGTATTATAAAAGCAGAACTATAAGGAAAAGATTTTCCTTCGAAAAACCATGCATATTGCTCCTAAGTTGAATTTATTAAAGTCTTGCATTATAGGTATATTTAGAATCACAATATTGGCCTTGGTGTTTTATTGTTGGGTGTGTTATTTTTGCTTCTCATTCTTTATATGGTTGTAGATGGACCCTGCTTAGGATCTAGCCAGAGGGTATTTTGAAACATCCACAATGCATTGGAACATGCCTATACTGTACGTACTAACCACACATCAATACTTCGGGATAAAAGTCTTCCATGATTGTGCTAAAAATTCCCTAAGTACTAACGCTTTGTGAGCTAAAAATGAGTGTATAAGTCAGGTTTGTATGTGTAAGAAATGATTTGGTGAATCACTTGACCATATTGAGGTGAAATTTCCCCGAACACTGTGCATTGTGGGATAACTCAATACGCGCTCTGGTATATAGCTTTGTTGCCCCATGTATATATTAGCCCTTGTTGGCCACCAGCTGGGAGAACCACTGTAAATGCTGTGAAGATTTTCGTATGGGTGTATGAATTCTTGCAACCATTAAAGGGAATCTGCACCTCTGTGTCCAGACGCTAGTGACCAACTGTCCATTAAAGTTAAGTATGTGAGTAGTGGTGGAGTGGAGTGTCCATGTCATTTTTAATAATTTTACACCATTTGTAAATAGCGCCCTTTTTCCCGAAAGGTACAAAGCGCAGTATGTAAAGTAAACCGACAGGGACATTGGCAACGCAAACCTTCTTAAACGGCAGCAGATCATCAGCGCCAGGTTGCACATCCAGAAATGGACGACACCCCACAACAATGGGAATACACACCAAGTATGCATATTAAGTACCTTATTGCATTTTGGTTCTGATTGGCTGATAACAAAAAGGTAAACCTTTTGATGATCAAAGGAAATGACTGATTTTGATTAAACTTGGCATGTAGGTAGTGGTGATGCAAGTAGAACCCATGATCCGTCTTTACCAAATGTGCATAATATTAAGTACCTCATTTGCATAATTAGATTAGTGAGTCACAATGAATAACCCATTGTCAAGGCAACTAATCAGTTTACTTAAAATCATGAAAAACAATCAAAACCATGATCAAACAAATCTTATGGAAATAAGGAATACAGTTCAGCACAAAATGCCCAATCCCATCTTACCATATCAGGGGTTAAATTTCTGATCATCAGTAATAATGTGAATTTACTCTCTATCACTCAACACCTAGTATTCAATAAATATTTCATAAATCATCAACCCATACCTCAGGAAGGTGATAATCATTCATAAATTAATGTTAATAGTGATAGTTTCTTAAACATGTGTTGTATAATCGTCATGAATGCAGTGCTTGCTTACTGTGGCAGGGAGCGGGACATTTAGCTCCTCTACTGTAATACGCTTTCATCTGTGTGCGTGAGACATTTCTATCTTAGGATGCCTATATTTTGTTCCCATTGCTGTTCTGCCTTTTGCAATGGTGTTGCATTAGTCTTTTCACTTTGTTTGCAAACAGTTGAAGTTCTCATCCGTAAAAGAAAGTAAAAATGTCAAAAAGATGTATATTCTCATGTTTATATTTTATTGTTGAAGCACTCAGCTTGGTATTAAGCGTTATTTACTATCCGTTGGCCACAGTGGCGCATACCGAGGCAAGGACAATCCAGAGGGGGGAAGAAAATTTCAAGTCGTCCAGTCGGAGAGGGGTCAAAATTGTATGGCGTCCCGGTGAATTGCTCAATAGTCGAAATTTGACGAATGCCGCATATCATCCTGCTTTCCGAGCCAGAGGGCAAAACTGTTGCTCTCTCCCCCTCCCCCCCCCACCCCCCCCCCCCCCCCCACCCCCGGTCGGGTGACGCCACTGCTTGGCCATTAGAAATTTGAAGGGCCACGGGTATTGTCGTGATCATGGCTGTGTGCATCTGTCTGTGCCTGTTGTTCAAGAAGATCTTTGGGTCCAGAATTTCTTGCATGTAATACGGAAGAACCATCGGTGCTAGAATCTGAATGTTGTTGAAAGATGAACCCTCTTAAAGTCTCATTAGAGTTCACAGGCGGGGGAATAACCTTTGACCTAAGTTAAAGTCAATGTCAATTCCATTGGGACTCTTGTACATGATATCTCAAGAACCATGTTTAGGATTCATGAAACTTCTTGATAGATGACTCTCTTAGAGGTTTTACTTTGAGTTGCAGGAGAATGACCTTTTGACCCAATTTCAAATTCAACGGTTAATTTTCGCTAAAGAAGACATTGAGCCTGAATGGGGGTTGGTTTTAAGGTGCTGAAAATTATATATTGAAAAATAATTATGAAATTGTGGTGCACATGCAACGACCACCATTTGTCTTAAACAATTTAGAGTACGTATGAGACTAGCGCATCGTACCCTGGAGGGGGGAGGGGATATATTGTGAGGGGATATATAGCTATAACGATACCCACTAGTACACTAGATCATTACTGATACTTGCCTGTATTTCTTAAACATACAGACTGTCCAAAAAACTTATACAATCCAAAGATTAATTTTTTGGCCAAAAATTAAGTTCATCTCAACGGAGTTTTACTGATTCTTTTTAGGAGTGTTGCAGCTTTCATGAGATTTTTAGTGGTTTGTAATTTGGGGTCTGGTTCAGGAGTTTTTGCTAATTATCTGAGACAGTTGAAAACCTTTGGGCAGTTCGGCTTTATCCTGTGATATTAACAAAGTGCCAGTTTGAAATCCTCGCAAGACATTCTTTATGAAATAAAAATAAAAAAGTAGTATTAAAGTGCCTGTTTTCTTGTGATATAACATAATTTTAAAACTTTATAATGTCGCCATTGCTAATAAATACATGTAGCATTAGGAAATTCAATCCAATAGTCTTATTGTCCTCAGCTTTACTCCTGTTTCGCAGAAGGTAGACCCAGAAAAACAACACCCCTTGATGAAAGTAAACTGAGACCTTTGAACACAACCATCCTTCCTTTATTGCTCTTTTTTGAAACACTGGTTTCTTCATTATGTTCTCCCTGGCATCTTATAGGCTGTGGGGATATGGGAAGGGGTAAATTGTCCCTCCAATTAGAGCGTTGTCCACACTTGTCCCTCAACGACTTTAGAACTGTTACATTAGTTTTCAGCAGTCGAATTTCCCAAATTTCCAAGAATTCATGATTATTATCCCCCTGGGAGTGAGTCCCCCATTTCACCCCCACTAATATTTTCTGGTGCTTTTCACTGAAAAATATATATTGAATTAGTTTCAATGCATGCTTATGATATTCACTCTGATCTTATCTTCTTTTGTTTGAAAAGGATTTAATCCCACAACGATGCTACACAACAACACGCCTTATACCTTTAGTTCTTGAACCTTCATGTGAACTGCCCAAGTGGTATTTATCCTTTGTGTTGAACTGACAATATCTCCGCGTAGGTCCATAATTGGAGGAATAAAAGCGAGGATTTAGCTAGGATCTTGTCTAACAAATAAGTCAAAATAATCTTCAAAATGCACAGTTTACTTTTTTCATAATTTTTAGTTCGATTGTATAGTTTTTTAAAAATTGGGACAGTCTGTATTATCTTTCAAAGTGGAGAGAACATCACGCATACTAGAACATTATTTAACAATTATTTTACATGGACATATACAACGTGCCTTAAAATTAGTGCCAAATAAGGGGTTGAGGACTACAGCAATGTGCCACATACAGTCATTTTCTTGTAGTTGGTAAGATGAAATTCCCTTTTTTTTGCACTTTTATTCAATTTTCTGAAAAGTTTTCAAAAAGAAAAAACCAACAATAAAACAAAACTTATTTAAAAAATCCACACACACCAAAAAAAAAAAAATTAAAAGCAATGTGCATGATCTTCTGAAGCAAACTTGTTTTTCTATTTGACCTAACATGCTAACACTTGAAAATAAAAATTATAAGTGAGAGTATCAGGTATTGATAAATAGATTCTGACTTTACAAAATATCAGTTATATATCTGGTTTGTCCAAGCTAAGTTTCTGTGGCCCGTTGTGCTAAAAGCATTGCTCACCCTGTGCATAAAATCACAACTCTTGCATTTCGTTAAAAATGTCGGTTGAGAACCCAAACCTATTTTTTTATTCAGTCTTGGGGCGCGTAAGTTGAGACATGAATTAATTAGATCTTTATTACAATAACATTCGATTCACTCACTGACATTATAATCAGACCAAAGTAACATGTCCCAAAATCCGTGTTCAGTTTATATCATACCCAGCAGGGAAATTATTTTTTTTGCACAGATTGTGTTGATTCATAAGGCTAACGGTTTGTGGATGTCCAGTGAACCAACGTGCCAACACGATTTGTTTTTTCTTGATGGGGAGCAACATCGAAGAAAGATAATACGTGGTAAACCTTGTAATGGAATGCAAGGTGCTATCTCAGCTATGATAGAGTTTACCATTCTGTGGGAAATAAAAGGTCAGTTCAAGCTGGGTTCAAACCCTGAGCTGCAAGCAATGGCACACAGATATTACGTACATCCGCATGTTTATTTGTTTATTCGACCCCATTGGAGTAGGTAAAGAAGGTTATGCATTAATGGTTTGGGGGGGGGGGGGGGGGGGGGGGGGGGGGGGGCTGAAGGAAACCTGTTGTGAAAAAAGATTAAGAGACAAACCAATACACACCTCAGTTCCCATTGTGTGTGTGTGTGGTGTGTGGGTTTGTTTTCACCGATCAAAACGAGGACACAACCCCTTGACTTTCCACCGCATGACACCGAGAACACACCAAATTTTCGAGGACGTCCTCGGTTGGCAGACAGTGCCAAGAGCCGTAAAACTGTGTTAAAACCCATAAGTAGGGGGGTCCGCAGTTGTAGGTCTACAGTCATTTCTGCACTTCTCCTGTGAAAGTCAAATTTCTGTGTAAAAGTCCACGGTGAGGGGATTAACTGTCAGATGTGTGTGTCATCAGTTCTGAGTTCTCTGCTTGTGAAAAGTCAGGTCCTTGTACACATGGTCCTCGGTTGTCGGTGAAAACGTGTATGTTGTGTGTGTGTGGTGCGCGCGTTTTGTGCGTATGTGATACCAAATCAAAAGATTGTAGGTCCAGGTCACTCACCTTTAGACAAGGTGGCCGTATACAGGATTTATTTGGGGAGGGGTGCGGAAAAAGTGGACCTCTTTTTCAGTAAAAGTGGGGATGGTGTAAACCCCCCTAAAATGGTTTTTATTTTGGATTTTTGAACATCTTATCACCAAAAGGTGGATTTTCCTTGTCAAAATTTCTTTCTCTAAATCTTGGACCCTTTTTATCAAAAAATTAAAATTAAGCAAAATGTGGGGGGGGGGGACTTTTTTTTCCCCCCTTGTGGAATTTGGGGGTCCCCCCCCCCCCCCCGCATATGGGCCTGCCTTTAAATGGGGGCATTTCATTATCCACAGCCTCATCCATCCGCTAAACCCCTAAAAAATATCATTTAACTAAATAATCCTTAGTCATAACCTAATCTTAACATGCAAATTTAAATCGTACCTGTAAGCAATAGGACCATGTAATACAAACATTGTTCATAAACATCAAAATGCAAGATTGGAATCAGAACTCACAATTTTGAATAGGCTTTTCTCAGGTACCATCTAGTGAACCATAAAAACACAGTAGAAATCACAAAATGCACTGTTAAATTATTTTACAGTATAGTGATTAAATTTTGTACTTTTCATGAGGGCAACACATTAAGTGTAATTCAAAAGCTCATGAAAAAGATTTTTGGGACCTAATTGTTTCACTGATTGAAACTGAATTTAACACACAAATGTGTTCAGTAAAGTATAAAACATTAAAAATTAACCTCATAAAATCTCCAGCTATAATGTATCACATACACGATACCCAGTAGTTGATTTTATTGCAGCGCAGGCCTCCTAAATGTTAGAATTAATAATAATACAGTGCTTATAAAGTGCATACATGTAAGAAACATCTCAATGCACCAGCATAATATTACGCACAGCAAAACATTACAACAATGATACAAAAGAATTGTTGTCTGTTCGCTACATCCTCAGCAAGTTGCATTTAAAAACGGTTTTGAAGACGGCCCCTTAGAATAATACCAATGAGCAATGAGAAGTATGTCGTCGGTGAAGGAAAGTTGTTGACCTATAGACACACTATAATAACAAGATCTACACATGTATGAATAAATATGATAGTCGCTGATCGGCAATCTGAATCGGTGGCCTCCCTGGGGTACTATTAACCCAGTTGCCGTGCAAAGTTATCTCTCTGGGCACTCCAGCGGATAAAATAAGGCCTAATGAATGCAACACTGGGCTTGTTTCTCTAATTTCTTAGAATAAGATGTGAAAAAGGAGCTGGAACTGCAATGGCAAATCAGACGGTCATGGTAGATTGAAACTGCTCTAGTGGGATGGATGAAAGATGGCATGGAATTTATTGATATCAAATTTAATGTGGTTGTATTTCAGTCGCTTTTAGGGATGTTGTCAAGTGCCGATCCTTCTGAGACAGGCAAAATCCTTATGGAACTCTGTGTGTAACCTTACACACACTGTCATACACAGCATATGCAACAGTGTGCCACCTTACACACAGTATCGTACACCGGTCCATGTGACCCTGTGTGTTACCTTACACAGGATATTGTACACCAGACCATGTCACCCTTGTCACCTTACACAGGATATTGTACACCAGACCATGTCACCCTTGTCACCTTACACAGGATATTGTACACCAGACCATGTCACCCTTGTCACCTTACACAAAGTATCATACGCCAGCTCATATGCCCCTGTGTGCATGTCACCTCACACACGCAATGTTGTTCACCAGCCATTGGACTCTTGTATGTCACCTTATGCACAGTATTGTAAAACAGCCATAGGACCCTGTTATCAATTCACAATGGTATTGAACATCAGCCTAGGACCCTTTGTGTCAACTTACACATGGTACCATACACCAGCCAATAGGACCTGCCAATAAGATTTTACCTGAGATTCATCTCAGATTTTAACACACAATGTCCTACACAAGAGCTCAATTGAGTGATGTTTACATATTTTTAGTCTCTTGTGCAATGGCAAAAAAACAATGCACTGGGAGCATCTGACCTAGACCAAATGGCATATGCCCCTACAGGACTTCTGCCATTATTAGTTGTCAAACTGAGCATGTACACAATGATTTTGCCAATGTACTTGAAGCTAAAATATCAGCACATTGATCTGTATCAAAAATGCTGTGAATTATCACACACTTTTGGTAATTTTGGGCCCCCAAAACAACATAATTTTATCTGAAATTGATCTCTGCAAAAGTGATTAACTTTTGCTACAAACAGACTGGTTAAAACAACCTGCTCTTTCTGCAAAGAGTACTGCAAAGGTAAAAAGTAAAGTGTGGTGCCGAGCAAGCTCATGCATGGTTTGCCCATCTCTCTTTCCTTAGTGTTGGGCCAGACTCCTCTGTATAATTTTTTGCTGTGGGGGGTTTGCCACTCCTGCACAACGAGTCCTACACCTGGGTGGAGAGGAGTAATTGAAGTAAAGCACCATACTTGAGGGCACAACACGTGGCTGCAGCAGGGCTCCAACCCACAACCTTTGGAGTGTTGGGCGAGCATTCAAACCACTGGACCACACATGCCCCCAAAGGAACATGTTCATGATTTTTTTTTTATATTTCTCTGTTTTATTTTTCTCATCAAGAACAAAAGAAAATCACAAAATCACAATAATCACCAGAAAATGAAAAGAAAAGGAAAAAAAAAATATTCATGATTTATTTTTGTGAACATTTGAGAGGTTTGAATTCACATAAATTAATTGCTGCAAATCCCATTCTTTACAACAACCTATCTGTGAACACCCAATTTTGTTTTTAATCTGTTTAGCACCAATCACAGTCACTATTGAGAACCTCAATTTGGGCCAATAGAATATGCAGTAATTGATTGACCCCATTTGATGCTGGATATATCTCATAAACAGTATTCACACGCATGAGAATGACTTCTTGATAAAGTGTTTGTGATCCGTTAACTCGTTTTTAGGTTTCACATAAAACCATGTAAAGTGAATTGTTTGTTATTGTCCCTGATGCTGAAGACTTTCTGAATTGCATTTGAAGGTAGGTATGCTGTTAGCATGGGTATATACGGTACGTGTCTCTGCAAGGGAAATGTTCAGTGGTGCAGTTACAGAATTTGCTCCAAGGCAAAGAGAATCGAGAATGGGCTATAGCTAGGAAGCTGTCTACTGAAGATGGGCAGTAATATTGTAAAGAAAGTAACAGACACAGACTACCATGACCTCAAGCACTGATAAAACCAAATGACACAAACAGGGTGGCTGAAGAAAATGAAAACAGTTCATCAGCAGTTTGAGCCAACTGCTGCATCAGGCAATTGCCATAGCCGGCAATATGTTACCAGATCTGGCAATGTTGTTTCCCACAATGCATTGCAAGCATGGTAAATTTAAAGTTGGTTAAGTTTCTTTAATAATGGGATTTTTGGACTTAAAATATTGTTTTAAACAAATTAAGTGTATCATCAAGCACGACTCAAAAATGTTTATTTCCTGGGAGGTATATATGGTACGTGTCTCTGCAAGGGAAATTTTCAGTGGTGCAGTTACAGAATTTGCTCCAAGGCAAAGAGAATCGAGAATGGGCTATAGCTAGGAAGCTGTCTACTGAAGATGGGCAGTAATATTGTAAAGAAAGTAACAGACAAAGACTACCATGACCTCAAGCACTGATAAAACCAAATGACACAAACAGGGTGGCTGAAGAAAATGGTTCATCAGCAGTTTGAGCCAACTGCTGCATCAGGCAATTGCCATAGCCGGCAATATGTTACAGATTTGATGATCATGTTACCCACAACAATGCATTGCAAGCATGGTAAATTTAAAGTTGGTTAAGTTTCTTTAATAATGGGATTTTTGGACTTAAAATATTGTTTTAAACAAATTAAGTGTATCATCAAGCACGACTCAAAAATGTTTATTTCCTGGGAGGTATATATGGTACGTGTCTCTGCAAGGG
Source organism: Ophioderma brevispina (assembly GCA_023653785.1). Lineage (NCBI taxonomy): Eukaryota > Metazoa > Echinodermata > Ophiuroidea > Amphilepidida > Ophiodermatidae > Ophioderma > Ophioderma brevispina. Next base: position 90,337 of record JAMKCH010019504.1, read on the forward strand.
AAATGTTCAGTGGTGCAGTTACAGAATTCGCTCCGAGGCAAAGAGAATCGAGAATGGGCTATAGCTAGGAAGCTGTCTACTGAAGATGGGCAGTAATATTGTAAAGAAAGTAACAGACACAGACTACCATGACCTCAAGCACTGATAAAACCAAATGACACAAACAGGGTGGCTGAAGAAAATGGTTCATCAGCAGTTTGAGCCAACTGCTGCATCAGGCAATTGCCATAGCCGGCAATATGTTACCAGATCTGGCAATGTTGTTTCCCACAATGCATTGCAAGCGTGGAAAATTTAAAGTGGCTACCACTTCTTTAGAATATGATCATAAACTTAAAAGAATCAATGGCCCAAACCTCATATGAACCGAAGAGGAAAATTAAATTTTTAAAATAAGTTTGTAAAATTTCCCATAAGGTCAGAGAAGTTTTAAGTCAGTTATCATTGTCAAAAAAGTTTCAATCAGCTCAGATTTCCTGAAAGGCATATCCTTTTCTGGAAGGGCTTCCCAAATTTAATGTTTTTTTAACCATTATCATTAGGTACTGATATCTATGAAGAAAAAATATATTCTGTGATAGTTATCAATTTTAACCTCAAATTTCAAAAAGAACTCAAAAAGTGATAAATATGAATTTTAAATTAATTCCCACCTCAAGGTAAACTTATTGTGGGTAAAAATCATCTTATGAAAAAATAAAAAAGCCCCCATCCAATAAAATTGTAAGTGCCAAATTTGCAAGGATGTTTGTTTCATTGTTTCCGAATCTGGCAATATACTGTCTGTTGTCTAGGAGTCAGAATAACTGTAGTCACCTGCAAGGGTTAAGATTGAAATAATGGATATGCAAATGATATCTCAGTTAGTAGGTAAGAGTTTGCCACCTACTGAAACTACTTTTTATCAGCAGAAGGTTCATTTGTGAATCTATAATGTTGGGAGAGCTTCTTAATCGGTTCAGGTAAAGCCTTGGGAATTGGTGGAGGCAACGACATCTCATACACGTAATGTGGTTCACTTTGACAATGCATTTAAATGTAATAGAAGCAAGTCAGTGTATTCTAAAGTGATTGCCTTGAAGTTATATAATAGGATAATGAGATAAAACAAGAAATGATTTGCAGGGTGTCACTACATGGAAACAGTCTACTTGGTTTTAGAAAATGATAAAGGGCATTTCAAAAGTGACTTCATGGCTTTTGTCAGCGTGTTTTAACATTATATTGGACTCACCCCATACTTGAGCACGATCTGGGCATACCCGACTGCCCTGCAAACACACCTGCACTGGAGAGATATCAGGGTGCATGTGATAATACCCACAAACCAATTGATCGATCGTCAGTATTCTTTGGGTTATGCGAGTCTGTGAACTTACCAGTAGTAGCAAGCGGTGCAGGGTAGTCTGCAGTACATGCAGAGCTGTCTGCTTGTATGTTACAACTTGTCTTGGATGGGTTTGTGGCTTGTTTGTGTCGTCATTGTGATCAGTTATGCTCCATGTGTTCAAAATCAACAGCAACATTTTTGTGAAAGAGGTTAATGGATCTTATCAGGAATGGGGTGACGAAGGAATGAGTTGAAGAAGGAACAATTTCATTAAGATTTGCTAGCTGTAACTTGGATACAAGACTGACTAAAGTTAAAATAACAATTTGGATTTGTCATGCAATTCTTTATAAGGTCACCACCTTGAAATTTGCGATAGTATTTGAGCAGAATACTACAATACGTTGCAAACTGTCAAGACTTGTCGGCAGTCTATCATCATGTTCTGGACAACCTATATTCAGTGTAAAACTATTCCTGAGTAGAAGTTTGATCGATTACAACCATGCTTCATTACGAAGTAGCTGAAACCTTGTATGTTACACAAATAGCTCGTTTTTGTTTTCCTTCACATCTTTTATTTGTAGCCAGTGCTATTAAGCTACAGCGGCTGGCTTTTATCCGTTTCTTTTCGCATTTGTGACTCGGTCATGGATGACACGCTACAGAGTTCTGTTGTACTGCAGCACAGTGCATAGGATACGTGGTGGAATTACTAACACTGGTGGTGGAGATTTACCTTCTGTTTAGGATTATCTCTTATGTTTTGGATTTGATAAATTGGAAGTGATTACAATGGAGAAGGTGCTATAGCTGCCATGAAGAAGTTTGGCACACTTGGATCTCAGCAATTACTGGTAATTATAGTGTATTATAATTGTTTTCACATCTAGCAGTGATGCCCATTCCTCCCCTTCCTTCCATCAAATAGGCATAGATTCCCTTCCCTCCTTCCTGTAAAAAAATGGAAACATAAAAAATCGCATGAGTTGTTGTGTAAGGGTCCTGGATTGAATTGACGAAGTGAGTAAGCAATAAACTTACACAACAGAAAATTGTTGGTCTTAAGCTAAAAAAATTATATAAAGTGCATGTACACAATTCTTAGACAAACTCTGAATGCTTTAATAACATTTAAGCAGTATTGAAGTAGTATTGAAGCAGTATTGTCAATTAAAATGTGTCACGCTGCAATGCGCATCGTTGGAAACGCATCTCATTATTTTAGTTCATGGTCTGTGACTTCACAAGTTTAAACCAAGCATAGTGTAGGATTGTGATTAATGAATGGTCAGCAGAGAGGAAATAGAAAGCCATTAATGTCATTGCCGATAGATGTCAAATTCAAGAAGCAAAAGTTGTACCATTCTGACAGATGCGACCTTGGATTTGTGCTTTAGGTTTGATGGTCCAAGAGTGATGGCCAAAATGAGTCATCAGGGGATTTTATTGGGGGTTAAGTATGTAACCGGATGGGCATCCTTCACCTCATTTAAATTGAGATTTTGGTATCAGAATTTTTTTTTTTTTTTTTTTTTTTTTAACCCCATTAAAATTTTAGGCCTGCAAACTGTTTTCTTTAGATGATAGGCCTATGAAGAAAGAGGGTCCCAAATGTGGCCACCACACTATATGACCTTATGTTCTATGGTCCATTGTGATTACACATCATTGCTTAATATCGCATTTGTTATTTTCTTACTGTCATGTTCAAGTATTAAGCAAAAAGGCACCTCAAAATCATGCATTGGGCTCATTTTGACAAAAAAAATGCCCATTTCTCCTAAATTGGATCCTTTGTGACCTCAAATGTTTGTTTTTTTTTTTATTTTTGGGAAGGGGTATGTTGGGTAACTTAATTATTTATAGGCACAATTCATAAGATTTCTTACAGTGATCTTGAGTAATTCTGAAACAAAATTTGTCATATCTACATTATACCCTTCACACTTTGTGAAGGGGTACAAAAGAAAGGTACCGGGGATGGAGCTTGTGTACACTGGAATGGAGTGCCCATCTCTCTTTCGAAGCGTTTTGGGCCAGACTCCACCATATAATGTTACTGTATGAAGATCGCTACACCTCCTCTACAGCGAGCCTGTTACCTTGCCAACATTGAATAATGCGGGTACCCATTTCTACCACCTGGGTAGAGAGGAATAATTTAGGTAAAGCGCCTTACTCAAGGGCAAAACACATTGCCACAGTGGCGGCTTGAAAACCACAACTTTGGTTTGCGGGTTGGGCTCTTTATCCACTGGACCACATGTGCCCTCACAATGTGAAGGGTATAATGTAATTATGCCCACAATTCTGGCTACTCTTGAAAGTACCAGAAGTGTGTGATGATCACCTGACAAACAGATTGAATGCATTTGCCTGATTGGTGCTTTCCATATCGGCCTAAATGCACACATGTGCAACAGAGGATGTATTGAGTCAATCCCACAATGCACCAGGGGGGGGGAATTTTACCTTAGTAGGGTCATGTGATCCTGATCCCACAAAAATCCTATTCTTGACACATAAACCCCTGACTTTTACACTCATTTTAGCCCACAAAGCATAGTACTTAGGGAATTTTTAGCATGATTATGAAATGTCTTGGTTCTGAAACTTGAAACAATTTTTATCCCTAAGTTACATGACATGAGTTTAGTACAGTACAGTATAGGAACATTGCATGCATCATGGGATTGATTCAAAATACCCTCGCATGTGCAAAATTAGACATATTAGAGGCAATATTGTGTTGCAAAAAATCAGCAGTCAATTCTGTTGTATGTGAATGCCCATGTCATAGCACCCTCATGGCCAGTAATCTTATAGAAATAACAAAGAAATATGTTGATTTAAAAAATGGGGGTGGAACTATGTATACTCACTGCAGGGGATCATGACCTTTGATAAAGTACATGATTTAAACAGAGAGATCTTGCGGAATAATTCAGTCTTGGGGTAAACATACTATGTAGCTGAGTGTGTTCACAAAAAAATGAATGTAACTTTGAATAAAGTATGTTAGTAAACACTAGAGATCTTGGCCATTAATTGCAGTCTGAGGTAAACATACTAGGGTTAGCTGTAGTGGTTCACTATGAAATGGAATGTTAACCTTTGATAAAGCACATGAGTAAAGTAAAACACTAGGGAACTTGGGCATAATGCGTTCTTGGAGTAATACTAATTACTATGGTAGCTATAGTGGGTTCACTAAAAATGGGAAATTGAACCTTTGATAAAGTACATTGAGAGCACGAGAGATCTTGGGCATAATGCAGTCTTAACGTAAGCATACTATGGTAGCTGTAGCGTGTTCACGATAAATGGAATGTAACCTTTGAAAAGTTACATGAGTAAACACTCGAGATCTGGGCATAAGGCAGTCCTGAGTCCTTTTTGAACCTCAAACATTTTAAAACCTTGTTATTATCTTATTTTACTATAAAATTTACACACCATTAGCTACTTTAAAGGTCCCAGGAAATGCAGATAGAATTGATTTGGTTTGTGTAAGTATCAAGAAGGGAGCCAGAAAGCATTCATAATTTGGAGGTGGTGTGACATCATTGTATGGGTACATTAATGTTTCAGAGAGTAATAGAAAATCCAGGTGAACTGGGTGTGAATTATTCATGGACACTGGCTGAAAATCAATAGTTCACTAATGATGTCACTGGGGTAGTGTATCTTTTTCTGGCCCAGTTTATTGAAATGGAATGTCCCATAAGAGATTTGGAGTAGGTTGATCATTTCATTTCCTGGGACCTTTTAAGTACATGTCACAAGTGGATTGATTTTTATTGAAAAAGAAACAGAAATCAAATAGACCAAATGACCAACCTTATGTTTTTTTGTTTTTTTTTATTCGGGGCACACAAATATTTGTTGCTTAATATAAGCTATGCAAATTCTTTTGTGATACTAAAGTTTAATCAACACTTTAATGGTAATTAATTTGGTCCAATGATAGGTATCATCATTGTGAGCGCAAAAAGGACCTTAGTGCAATATCTGCCATTTGTCAGAAATTCAGTCTTGTCTGTGTCAGGGATCTTGAAATGGTTCTTTCAGGGGAACATGTTGCTGCAAGAACAAATTTCAAGAGCACTGACTCAAGGGAAAGATACAATTGAGATGTTATCATAATAATGGCCAGACGCACAGATCTGTCACATCAGCTATTTTCAATCACATGGACAGTGTCCTCTGATGTGCAGTAACAGTTGTTACGCCACCGAATGCCACAATACCTTGTGCAGCCCCTGCAGATGCTACTGTTGCATCTTGCTAGGCTAGGCGTGATCCACATTCATAAACCATATAAAAACCATAGCTGTTAATTAAAAATTTCTTCACACAAGGATATTAACCAGTGGTGTTATTACTTTCCTGAGGTGAGCAGAATTTGAGTTAGAGTTGTTATGTATGACATAGATCAGAGCCACAATAGAGAAGGAGTTCCTTTAATTAATTACTTAAAATCACAGTGAAGAACTTGAAAACCTACAGATTCAAAGTTGTATGCGGGCGATATTAAATGGAAAATAATGCTACCAATATCTTATTGCTCTTAGAATTGATGAGAATTCTGTAATCATAGAAATAGTTCTTCAAACAAATTTAAATATGTTGAGTGAAGTTTTCTTGATATGGGGTCAAATGTTTCTGAGGACTAGAACTTCTTTTGAGAGATAAGAGAGAAAGAGGAGAGGGAGTGGAAGGAGAGGAATTGAAGGAAGGCGAGGGAAGGGGAGGGGAGTAGAGATGAAGGGAGAGCTAATTTATTATCAGAAGCACAACTTTAAACCACAATCAAATCTAGTTATTGTGATTCCATATAAACCAAATTAAAAAACATTCTACATGGAAAACAGTTAAACAATTCAAGGCTGATTCAAGAGTGTGTTTGGAAATAAATGGGATAGAGTAGCATATGGTAGGTACACTTAATGCTTAACTGTAATTCTTAACCACTGGGCACTACCCACACATGATACAATCTGTTGAAGTGGCTATAAACAGGAACAACATAAGTCACATTCCCAAGTAACCAATCAAAATAATGCTTAGAGGGCAAATAGATGGGCAGGGAGGAGTGGGAGGAGAGGTTTAACTGTAACCCAAACTCTATACCATGGTCCTTCAAACGGTATGCCAACTGCATAATTCCTGATTCCTAAAACATACACCAAATCAGTGTACCATAATCAGCTGTTAACAGGACATAAAAAAAAGTCAGGATCCAAAGTTTTTTGACACAAAAGACATGTGTTTAACAAATACAATGTTTTTGCATAGTTCTTTTATTAGAGGTCTTTCCAACAACTTTCCAAAAAAAACAGTACAAAAACCCAAACTTGGCCAAAATTGGGGTTAGCATTTGTTTATAACCGTGGCTTTAAACAAGGGAAAACTGCCTAAATATATTTTTTTCAGTACAGTAGAATAATAGAATTAATAAACATACTCTGTCTGTTGGGGGGGTTGAAATTTGGGTCAAGATTTAATTGCCACAACTCACCTTTGTTGTTTGTTTAGACTTCTTTGTCGCAACCACTTTAAACTGATGAACTTAATACCCTTCCTGTTAATACCAAGTACACATGATACACCCACAACCCCCCGCCAGCAAGCAGTGGAGCGCCAGTGAACAGGAAGAATTGTAGAATGGTTTATTCATGGAATGGGTTCTTATTGAAACTCCAGCATTCGTTCAGTACAGATGCCCAGTTCCATTTGATACGGATATCGGCTAATTTTTTCGTACTTTCCCCTCTGCATGGATGGATTCAGGCATGCTCGGGCAAGGAGGAGGAGTATTAAAAGTCATGAGTCTTTGCGCCATATTTGAGCTCAGATTCTAGTTCTCTGACCATGACTGGAACATGCCTTCCTACGTCATTCTGTCTTGTTCCAGCTCATTTAATATGCGTTTCACACAATTTCGGGTTAGAGGAAGCAGGTTTAATGGTGGATTTATGGTCAGTGGAACATACAGTATGGAGATGAAGGGAATATGTGGACTGTTTGCTTATAATAGTGTGACAGTGATGGACATTGTGGTACATGCACTGCATACGTTAAGTACCTGAATTCCCACATAAATGCACAGAGGATATGTATAAACATAACATGCATACATACACATATACAAATGCAAATGTATATAACATTAAATGCAGTCTAACATGCAACATGGATGTAACAGCATTACCAAATCACAACACAAACAAACACACAGGTCTATGCACAAATTAAGACACTCTATGTTTACATGAATAAATTAAATGTACACCAAAATAGATGCACCATGCTGCTGATGTTGAAATCACATGGAGTCAAATGAAACTTGGGAATTTTGCGTTCCTTATACTGTACAATCTATCTTACCGTATTTAAATTATGTAATATTGGTTTGGGGTAATTCGTGCAAGACCAGACATGGGATAAGTGTTGAAAAGTACAAAAAGGGCTGCCGAAAATATTGTATGTTACTTAGAGGTTAATAGTAAGCCAATATTTAGAGAACTTAATTTTCTAATGTAAGGAAATTTTCAAACTAGACGGGGAATATTTATAACGAAATATTCACCAATAACCTTCCATCATTTTCAAGGATTATTTCAATAAAGAGGCAATGTTCATGATAGAAACGAGATTGCAAAGAATTATGAATTGAGAAAAATAAAAACTAGTTTTGCTTCTAAAAGAGTCAGACTCAAGTGGACAAGTCTGTGGAACTCAATCCCAGATAATCTCAAAACCGTTACAAATTTAAAAGAATCAGAAAAAAAATATAAATATGCTATCATTCATCAGCAAATTTATCTATAAATATTTCCCTTGGAGCTTGCTGTTTGTGTTCCCTTTGTTTGATTGTATTATATAAGTTCTGTCTTTTATGTTTAAATGTTATTATAAGAACAGTTAAGTTTTTCATTTGGGGGGTGACCCGCATTCTGGCCTTTCTTGGCCTTTTCGTCATCTCCTCCACATTCAGGGTGTAATTATAAGTGTTATGATTATTATATATTTGTTAATGTTGTCATTGTATTGTGGAAATAAATATCTTGAATCTTGAATCAGTGCCCAAAACTCGTTGTCATTTCAAGGTCGTGGGTTATTCAAGGTCAATAATCAACATGTTGGAGGTCATTGAAACTTTGTGAGATGTGGTCAACATTTCTAAACTGAAAATTGTGAAGGTCATGTCAAGCAAGTAAGGGTCATATAAGGTCAACTGCACAAGCTCTCACTCCTACTAGCCCCCGGCCACCGCTGTGTGTGGCTCAACCACGCCTGTACTTCTCCCCCCCTGCCATACTTTTACTCAGTTAACTGGTCCCGCGTAGGTGCACTGTCAAATTGCACTGCTTATGGCAGCAGCCTCGTGGTGTGAGAACCACTTATTTCCATCACAATTCTCCCTGTGATCTTGAAATTATATTTCCCTCCATTTACTAGTGCGACGGGCGGGGGACCTATGTGGTTCAAGAACCTGCCTTGTTGTAATTATAATGTAGTGAAACTTACATGTTGTGATAGTGTAGTGCGCCTTTTAGGAGTAGATGTTAAAAGAGAATCGGGAACAGTTGTAATTTCATGATTTTCTACGGTTATTATTTTAGTTACATTAGTTGAATTTTACATTGACTTAGTCGAGGCTTTTCATGGTGTTGAATGTGTGAAGTCACGCCGACAAGAATCCATAAGATTTTTCACATGTACAGTGAGCTACAATATAGCTCACTCCACCAGGACACAGTCAGTGAATTGTACATGTACATGAATTCATATGAACTGTTTATTTCTGAGGTATCAAACTCATTCTCATAACTCAGGGTATATTTGTAACTGCATAGGTGAATGGAAGTTCTATGAACTGTCCATGGGGATTGAGCTTTTTTTGCAAGCACTAACTTCATCTTCTGGTTAGGTTCAGGAGTGAGGTCATCGGGATGAGGATAGCATTATTTCAGTTAGTTTCTTTTGCCGATTTTTTCAAAGTTTCTTTAGTAATTAAAGGTGCAACAGTAGATTTCACAGAACCAGGTTTCCCTAAAAAAGTGAAAATTCTGATTTTGCCGAATGTAAACTTTCAAAAAATATCTCATGTGAAAGGATTAAGCTGGAGAATATTTTGGTACAAATGTGAAATTTCTAATTTGCTAAACGCAAATTACTACATTCAGCGTAAACTTTTATATTGAAATTAAGCGCAAATGAAATTCACATTTTGTTTTCACTTCAGGCATTTTGTAGCCAAATACAAGGTAAAACCTATTGGGGGTTTCTATCTATTGAAACACTCATAAGGACACCAGGTTAGATGCCTTAATCGATGTTGCACATTTAACGTCTGTTGGGTTTAGTCAACAAAATTGTTATTCACTTATGTCCCGGGAGCATGTCCACTTTACATCCATAATTTGCAAGCTTGTGTAAATCAAAGTTAGACATAGCAATTACATTCTAGAGAGATGTTTGTATACAAAAAAAAAAGAAAAGAAAACTATAGCAAACCCTTTGCTCTCAGCACTGCTGCCAAAGCTGGAACGAGGACTTTCTTCCTATTGTCAGAAATCAATCGGCAGTCAGTGTGCAGGCTTTGCCAAATTAAAGATCAGGAAAAAGGGGGTCTTGACGGGTGACATGGGTCTTTGTCGGTGGCGGTGGTACAGATAGACGGCACAAGATTAAGAATTTGAAGGTCTATTTGGTACATGCTGTCTGGTGGTTGAGAAGGAAGGAGCAGGGAGGATTTGATGATGATGTGTGTGGCTTGAGACATTTCTATGTCAGGATATTAATGTAAGTGGGTTTCTGAGAAAGTTTGTATTTGGCGATATTGGCAGGTAGGTCACGATGTGTTGTGTGTTTGTCTTATTATCTTGATACTTTTTATCATTAATTCCCTGTGAAACATTGGTCATTTTTTCCTTGAAACACAATGCACTCTATCTGGTTTTTGGTAATTAGACCTAGATGGTATATGAATATTGTGCAGGTATTTGTTACAGAACCGCAGTCTCGTGTAACAAATCTATTAGAGCTCTTACGGATATGTTATATAAATTGTTATATTGGCCATGTACATGTTTATGGTAATACCCAGAATAGCTCAATCTATTGGTGACATTATTTTGCTGTCTAGATAGGAAGGTATTAACGCATACCACTAAACACTGGAATTCTAGAAAGTAATCAGGCCTGTTTGCAGGATTTATTTAGGGGGTGTGGAACTTCGAAAAAGTGCACATTTTCTGTAAAAGTGGACCTAATCCCCTCCTAAAAATTGAGACCCCCAAACAAAGGAGTCTTTTGAACTTGAAAGGCTTAAATGGAGATCGCTAGAACTGAAAAGGAGCCTGAAAAAGAGGTTCATGAGTGTGGCATGTCCCCATACATTCAAATATGTTTTGTGATTCCCCTGGGTTTCATATCTTCCTCTGTGATTTGCCTTAAAGGCACTATCAGTGATTTGCTAAATCCGAAAATCGAAAATATCATCAAAAATAAGATTTTTGCATTTCTGTAACAAGTATAGGTATCCTAACATATCCTACAAGTGTTAAAAGCAACCTAATAAGGACAAAATCGTACATTTTAGTCATTACTATCTGTACGGACACTTAGGCCAAAAAAAATTGTTGTATTGGAGTAACCCGCCCGACCCTAATTTGAAAATCAAGCCCTGTACAAAAGTATACCTACCGTAATTTTTTTTATTGATTTTCAAAAATCTTATTTTTTAAGTTGTTTTACCCTGATTTTTAATTGATTTTCTCAATATTTTTTGTGTTCTGGTGTAACTTTAAAAAAAAAAAAAAAAAAAAGCATTATTAAAAAAAAAAAAAAAAGCCACCCGCCCTACCCTATTTGAAAATGTCTGCCATTTTCCTCCTTTTCTGTTACTTTTTCAGTTGCAAAAAATAACTTAAGAGAATTCTACAGACTTGTCTTTCATTTATAAGCTTTTTCTGCAAACTTTCAGTTGAATCACTGATAGTGTCTTTAAATCCATTGGGTATACTGCATAGCATCATTGGGCAGGAAATACCACCTATGTATTTTTGGCCGATGAACTTGTATAAATGAAATCTATGTAAACTAGAAATCTATGATTTTTAGAAATAACCAGATTGTACCCTTTCACACATACACACTCACACTGCACACCAGGCCCGGATGGTACATGCACATGCGTACAAGGGGAGAGGCAAAAAAATTAGGAGACTTTTTCCAAGTTGCCCTCTCCAAAAATCCTTTTTACCGAAATTCAAACTTTTTTTTTAAATAGCATAACTCCCCTAATTTTTCGCTTGCTCTGCTCACAAAAGCAATTTTTTTGCCTTTTTGAGCAAATTTTAGGGTTTAGGGGCATCTTCCCCCTCGTCCCCCCCCCCACACTGGTTACAGGCCTGTCGCACACTTACTCTAGTCAGAGGCAGTGACCAATTGCTTTGCCCAATCTGTTAACCAGTGAGGTTACTATGGTATGCAATTGGATTGAGCACGGCTGTGGGCAGGACTCTTCTGGTTAATTTCATTTGGCCTCTGTTTGATTGGCAGATTACATAAGATGGGAAGTCATGCTTCTTCAAGTGTATTGTTTTACTACAGGTGATGTGACCTGTGAGGTAATTGACAGTCATTCAAACAAAAGCATTGGCAGTCAAGCTACAGTCAATACAAATGATGTGTACGGCTTCATTAACCCTCGTCTTACCAAGCCTTTTTTGTAACATGGTTTACCATCCCCCCTCGAGAATTCGTTATAAAGCACCCGATGCTTATGATTTTGATACCAGTGGATAGCTATTATCCTCCTCTTTCCATTGATACCAAAATAAGTACCAACATACCTAGTATGGCGTCACAATGACGTCATCAAGTCGGCAAAATTGGCATTTTCCACAGAAAATAGACGAAAATCCAAATTTGCACTAAAAAACAGAGGAATATCGGATTTTCATGCGGTTTTCAGCTCTAAATGATGGCAATTGGCTAGTTTTACATAAACATAGAGTTTTAGAGCCATACTGTGCATAATATTTTCAAAAATGCACGATAAAAATATGCTTGGGTGGCAAACAACCCCCCTCCACCCTTCGACTTTGACGGCATACCCTAACCCTGGTGAAGGTGCTACCTTAGCATTCTTTGCTAAAATGACCGGAAAGGATGAGAGAACGATTAACTAGAAGCTTTTTACGAAAGAAATGGCATTTTAGTGCACCGGAGCGAAGCCTTGGTAAGACGAGGGTTAAACATGGTCCATTGAATTATTGTTTTGTTTTTAATTGGAAAAAGGTCATAAAATGCTAGGGTGTTATATTACTGCAAATTGACTGTTAGGCAAGGGGAAAAATATTCTATGGGGGTGACAGACTTTTCAAGTAGGGTCGATCAATCAGTCTGGCCTCTTTTTTTATCCCCTCCCTTTTAAGCAAAGAGGGATCTTGTGACAGCGTAATTCTTCTGTGTGGTGTATGTATGTATGTGTGTATCAGGGGTAATGCTAGGACCCCCAAATCTCTGAAACAGGGGGATCCACTGACTATACACAACATAGAAAATTAGATTCAGGGGTCCAAGATGTTAAAATTGGTGGTCCAGGACTACAAAACGCAGGTTAGCACTACCCCTGGTCTGTATGTGTACGTAAGTTCCATTTTGGTTAGATTGTTTCTTGCTCTCATGTGAAAAGTCTGACTTTAATCTTGACCAAACTTGGTTGCAACATTCTTTGAGAGACTTCAGATGACTTGTGACATTTGAGGTCAAAGGTCATCTAGGGGTCAAATTAGGTAATTTTTGCCTTTGGTTTGGTAAACTGAAAAGCCAAGGGGATCTAAGTTTGAACTTAGAGTATTTTTTTTAGCAAATGACTTAAATATCACCATAATCTGTTAAAACTTCAGCAACATTAAAAAAAAAAAAAAAAAAAAAAATTTTAGGGTTTAGGGGCATCTTCCCCCTCGTCCCCCCCCCCACACTAGTTACAGGCCTGTCGCACACTTACTCTAGTCAGAGGCAGTGACCAATTGCTTTGCCCAATCTGTTAACCAGTGAGGTTACTATGGTATGCAATTGGATTGAGCACGGCTGTGGGCAGGACTCTTCTGGTTAATTTCATCTGGCCTCTGTTTGATTGGCAGATTACATAAGATGGGAAATCATGCTTCTTCAAGTGTTTTGTTTTACTACAGGTGATGTGACCTGTGAGGTAATTGACAGTCATTCAAACAAAAGCATTGGCAGTCAAGCTACAGTCAATACAAATGATGTGTACGGCTTCATTAACCCTCGTCTTACCAAGCCTTTTTTTGTAACATGGTTTACCATCCCCCCTCGAGAATTCGTTATAAAGCACCGGATGCTTATGATTTTCAAAGGTCATCTAGGGGTCAAATTAGGTAATTTTTGCCTTTGGTTTGGTAAAATGAAAAGCCAATTGGATCTAAGTTTGAACTTAGAGTATTTTTTTTAGCAAATGACTTAAATATCACCATAATCTGTTAAAACTTCAGCAACATTTTTGCTCACTTTGTTTTTTTAAATCCAAACTCAATCTAATTTTCACCCTAAAATGGCTGATTTTACATGCATAATGCAAATTTAAGAGGAAATTCCCAAAACACCAAATCACATTAAGGCTCAGATTTTTTTTTTTAGTGTGGGTTCCCAGCAGAACCTCAGAAATACCGCCTTCCTCAGGCTTGGAAAAAACAGAGTTCTGGACAAACTTGTGCCTTAGATGGCCAAATGTTTAGGATCTTGATGTGCTTAGATGTTCAAATACTAAATGTTAAGCTATCAAAACACAAGTTGTGTATTTAAGTACTAAACATTAAGCCATCTAACCACAACTTTGTCCAGAATTTCTAAACACTGTTTTTACAGTGTAGGTTGAATATGTCTCAATGCGGGGGAAAACAGGTAAAATGGGAATAGAAATCAATGCTGGCACTTTAAAACCCAAAAAGGAAATAATTCACTTATTTTTACTCATTTTGTAAAAAGAGGAAACTTGCAGTGACCATGTAACAAAGGTATCAGCATTTTGGAATTCTCTAAGATAAAAGAAACTTTTGAGAAAACCCTGCAAATGATTGCAAATGTCATTAGAGGTCTGTTGAACACATAAATTGCCAGCTGTTACTCCTGTGTGTATAGCCTACATTTAGCGTTGTGCCAACGGGCAAAAACATGTACGCATACTCTAATGCACTAGCTGCGCTGTCTTCTCGACTCTATGCGTTTTTTATGAAGATTAGGAGGAACATGTTTTACTCCTGGGCTCCCCTTTCTTATTTCATAGCATCGTTGCTAGTAGTAATGCATGTTCTCCCCTATCTCCCTTTTGCTTTTCATGACTGATTCTAAGTCTAAGCCTCTTTTGGATTCCTTCATGTAGGTCTTCACTGTCAAGCATTTACCCCCTTGGGCTTTATGCCTGTTCTCTCATGTCACAATTCTTCCTTGATAGGCTTCTTTTTTTTCTTTGTCTGTTTGGCTGTCTTCCCATTGGATGCATGTTCAGGGTGAAATTGAGACGATATTTACAGTTTCTTCCAGCGGAACTCTCGTTCAGTTTGTTTCTTTTCTCAATATTTTTGTCATGTGCACTGATTGATTAGTATATGCTCCTTCTTCAAGTCACTTCACATCATATCACACAACTTGTTCAGCTTTTCCTTTCTTTCTCACAAAAATATCAATGACTTCATAAATTTGTACTCGATTTTTTCCCCTAATAAATCTTCGTATTTGGCAAAAATTGTTTGCTACAAAGTACCCAGAAGTATCTACAAATGATAGATGGAATGCAATGTATATCACTTAGAAAATGTATGATGATACTTTGAAGGCCTATGCAATGAATTTTTTATCCAACGAAACCAACACCGCAGAAACCAACCGCAGCGACCTAGTTACACCACTTACGGAATTGTTTGAAAAATCCATCACACAAGATGCGAGAGTTGGGAATACCGATGCTATGTATTATGACACTTCTTTGAACGTGATATAATGTGCATATGTGTATACAAAGCTATAAGATAGTGAGCTAATATTCAACTTACATTACATATCTTTCAGGGTTCTGTATTCTGGAGGTGATGTAAATAGCAAAGTTATACATGCTGCATTTCTGATGCAATTTTTTAGGCAGCTTAATTTGAAAATACAAAGTGTCATGTGTACCATGCATGCTGATGCCTGAGTTCCAGCTCTTTGAAAATGCTATATACTTTAGTCGGTACTATATAGACAGGAATTATTCAGCTTTTTATTTTACCTGTATGTTAACCATTTGAGCCCTAACTATTGTCACTCAAAGATTGTTTATTAGTTTTCAAATTTCTTTCCAAAAGTGCAAAAATAATGCTTTTTTTATGGACATATTTAAAATGAGCATGAAAAATGCATTAAAATGAGTCCAAACAAGCCTAGTCTTAGATCAGTGTTTTGAGATGGCTTCCCAAATGACTTGGGTCATTTGGGAAGCCATCTCAAAAACACTGACTTAGGTGTCATGTTTAACTCTCATTGGAAACTGGAGAGAGAAAAAATCAGGTCTGGAAAAAATGCAAAATTTCCCGGGAATACAATCCAAATTTCCCTCCAAGATTGCAAAATTTCCCTTCAATTATTTTGTATTTCTTTATTTAAAAGCACAACAATTTCCCTCCAAATATCAAAATTTCCTGGGAATGTCATGACCAAATCTCCACTTTTCCCAGGTATGGGAAAAATGTAAAATATATAGTAATGCTTTTAAAAATGTGCATATGGCCCAATTAAAAATTACATTTATGTAATTGTTGTGGTCAATGACTGTTCAAAATTCAAAAGTATTTTAGAGGTGTTCTATCCTAGTCTGTAACTGGAAAAGCATTTTACTGACAAAAATGGAATGTAATGTTGACTACCTGGCTGTGTTTCATTAATTTTCTTCTAAGACCTTTGTATATATATATTACTTCCAAGGAATATGCTGTAGATTGTGGGGGAAAAGCACGAGGGAATCGGGGAAAAGCAAGTTAAATTTCATACAACTTTCTAATACACAATAAACCATTACTTGGAAAGAGTTCCATATTTACCCCTCTTTGAAATTGTACAGGAAAACAATTTATTTTTATTTATGACCTTACACCAACAAACACCTTAACCCCTAGGCTAAAAATTAAAAGAAGAATTTGTAACATGTAGACCTTCCAAGAGGGGTACATATGGAACTCTTGCCAAATGTTCTTGTTTTTTCTTAATTACTTGGACATAGCTCAGTGATATCCTATATCATCTTTGCATTTTTCCCACATCAGCTGAAATTTCTTTGTATCCAGTATATTTTCATTTTTCTCCCCTTCTTATAAACTTCAAATCCAATAAATAAACTACCTCTTAGATGCTCCAATATACTGGATGAGAAAACCTCAGTACCCAGTAATGTCATTGACATCTTAGTTTACCATGGTCATTCTATGCGCTTATGTAACCCAAGCTTATGCTTGGGTCAGTGGCGTGATTCCCAAGGTCTTTAATACAGATTATACACACGATAAAAGCAAGCAATGGGCAGACGCGGTTTTATTAGTTTCGGTACTGTTTGCGTCACGTCTAATGTGTACGGAGTGGCACAAGCTTGCACATTCAATTAAATATGTAGGTTTGCGATTGTGTGATTGTGTAATTAATTACAGCGCCATGTGCTTGCAAAGGCCCGCTTTGTAAATAATACAAGTAAGATACAAATCTACACCGGAAAAATGCAGATTTATGAGGCCATATCATCAAACGGGGGTTGGAAATTCTGGGGAGCAAAAGATCCAGTATGCCTTAAGTCATTATTTTGTTGAATGCAAGAATTACTCAAAATTCAATTTTTTTGGTGTATGTTTTAATTCCCTTTTCGGTTTATTTGTTGCACTATTACTTTACTTTTTTTCCCCTTCAAGATCTACAGTATATTCCTTACTTTCCTTGTAAGTAGTCAGGGATGCAGGATTTCTGGAATTATGGAAATTTGACCATAATAAAACAAAATCTGGAAATAATTTTTTTTACATTCATGGACTTAGGTGATATAATTTCAGCATAAAAAGCATATCCTATTTTTTTTGGTAGGGGATATACCCCTTTAACTTAGGTAGCCTTTTGTTTGGACAATACCCGCATAAAAGTTAAGCGTCGCATGCAAGCGTTTGGCCACTGGGGTAAGGGCCAGATCAATTAGCAGGAAAGTAATGATATGTTCACTTACATCCTTGAGTAATATATCTTTAACTCTTACAAGAAAATGAATGAAATGCAGCCAGGGAGTCAAATTACATTCCCTTTTTTGTCAATACAATTTGCATTTTAAAACTTAATTTTGTTCCTTGAAAATCATGGAAAAAAAAAAAAAAAAAAAATAAAACCCGGATATTCATGTTAAATCAGCCCCTTTTCGGATTCTTTTGCCCTGCGACCGGGAAATTTTTGCTTGTGATCGGGACATTTGTTGCACCTACCGGGAAATTGCCCCCTCGGAACCATCGGGCTGGCTACGCGCCTGTCAGTATACCTTAATTTCATTATTTTGTTGAATGCAAGAATTACTCAAAATTCAATTTTTTTGGTGTATGTTTTAATTCCCTTTTCGGTTTATTTGTTGCACTATTACTTTACTTTTTTCCCCTTCAAGATCTACAGTATATTCCTTACTTTCCTTGTAAGTAGTCAGGGATGCAGGATTTCTGGAATTATGGAAATTTGACCATAATAAAACAAAATCTGGAAATAATTTTTTTTTTACATTCATGGACTTAGGTGATATAATTTCAGCATAAAAAGCATCCTATTTTTTTTGGTAGGGGATATACCCCTTTAACTTAGGTAGCCTTTTGTTTGGACAATACCCGCATAAAAGTTAAGCGTCGCATGCAAGCGTTTGGCCACTGGGGTAAGGGCCAGATCAATTAGCAGGAAAGTAATGATATGTTCACTTACATCCATGAGTAATATATCTTTAACTCTTACAAGAAAATGAATGAAATGCAGCCAGGGAGTCAAATTACATTCCCTTTTTTGTCAATACAATTTGCATTTTAAAACTTAATTTTGTTCCTTGAAAATCATGGTTCCTGATTTTAATTTTTATTTATTTCAATTTAGAAGACCGAGACCTCAGAGGTATAACCAACAGTGGTTAACCACTCTACTAGGGGTATCCCTCGAAACTGACCAGAACGGCTTGGGACAATCAGGGGTTACCACCCTACTCTTCTCAAAACTGACTGTGATATACATGTACAGGTATGACTCTCTGTACATGGGACCGACAGTTTAACATCCCCTCCGAAGGACGGGATGTTCTCGTGGTTCATTTGCCCAAGTCCAAATGAACCACGGGGAGAGCGGAATTCTAGTTTTAATCAATAGTTCTTATACAAATTAAATCCAGAATTTAGTACCCGATTAAATCCCAGCTAGTGGCCCTACCGGGGTTTGGACCGGTGATCTCCTGCACCAAAGGCGAATATCCTAACCAGTGGGCCACGCTCTTCCACATTACCTTGGCCATTGAGACTTGTTATCAAAGTAACTTTTTTAAATTACAAAATGTGACTTTTTTAATATGAAAATGAATTTGTTGATTCTGTTGATATGTAGTGAGTCTTTAATTCAGTATAAATTGTGGTTTGTCACAATTTCTTTAGAATCAATGACTATAAGATGAGAAATTGAAACTTGTGCTATCTTCAGTAGATAGCATGCAGTGCAGGATACATGTATTGGGATTAGCGAGGGTTGACCGCCTGTTGAACTAGCAAGACACATCTCACAAAAGTTATTTGTTATTGGAGATTTGATATATTGTCATCTTCACTTTGGTAATATCTTATCATTTGTTATTATTACCATCAAGGTGATTCTTAATACCATCTTATTTGCCCAAGTAGTTGAAAGTATTTACACCTGATAAGATACATTAAGGTAAAATGTTGCCATGAATCAAAACGACACAAATCCATTTTACTATCTCCAGTAGACAGCGATTACTATTGATTGATGTTAGTGAGGTCCATTCTTAAATGAACTAATGGTGCTAATTTGTTAAAGGAAGTCTATGGTGATATCAGTCCTGCACAGAAGTATTTATAGATTTGAAACAAACTTGAATATCAGAATATACAATAAAAATGTATCAAGAACAGAACTGATTTGTGCAGAGCTTTGAAAAACAATATTACGAAGCTGCAATTAAAGAAACAAGAAATTTATTGCTGTTTATGTTATGTTTAATTGAACTCATAACTCAAAGTAGACATTTAATCATGTTTCAGTTATTTAGATCAAAATGGGTCACATTTTAGAACGACAGAATAATTTGTATTTTGCATGACTGGTTTTAATTGTAGTGGTTTATACTGTGGTATGTAATATTGGAATATTGCAATTTTGTGGGCCTACATAGCTTTCTCCACCAATTTCCTATAATACAGTCTCGTTAATTACTCAATAGCCCCTGCCTATTGCAAGTGTATATCATGAAAGTGGCCTACATTTCTATTGTTTCCCCTCTTTCATTATTTCTACAAGGTTGTCTGAAATATTGGAGTCTGTAATATTTGCAAGTTAACTAATGTACATACTTACTGAGTGTAATTTTTACAGATTAGACTCCTACAGTTTATAAGTTATTACTGTCTAAACTGCCTATGTGTGATTGATGAGAGTCAAAGTAGGACGAGGATAGGGCAGGGTTGTAATGCGATGTAATCAGTGTTAAGTGAAATAGCACATGTACGGTATATTACATGTATATGATTGTGCATTGGTACCATGTAGCTGTTTTTAGTCTGACCAGGGGATCTGCACTAAAGGGAGAAAAGTAAATCATCTCACATCCAGGTAAAGCCCCATACCTAGTCAACAATCAGAGCATAATTTTGCTGCACACATATCAACATTTTCCCCCATTGTGACATTATGCTGCCCTCAACAATATGAAAATAGATTGCAATGTATAGAGGACAAAGTTCACATATTTAGGTGTTTTCTGTGCAAAGTACATGTGGGGATGAGAGAATAAAGTCACAAGCACTATACTATTATTTTGAAGTACTGAGAAAGTAATTTACCACACATGTGGTGGTGATGATGACACGACTGCCTACATAAGATACAAAAAATATACCGTTGTCATAATATTGCTCGAAATTTCAAAATTTATGTACGTCATCAGGCGAACTCGTCAAACAATATTTTCCTTACCAACATTTGGATTGTTTACAAGGCTTTCATTGACCGAGAATTCCAAAATTAGAGATTAACCGATCCAGGGTTTCCTCTGCCGATCCGATGGCCGATATATTTTTTGTAGTATCGGCCGATCAACCAATCCGATCCGATGATTTGCTCCATATATGAAAGATAGCACTGGGTTTAACTTTTTCAACTTAGGAATTGGCAACAGGGTGCAAAATAACCGAAGTCACCGAAGGCAATTGCTGTCGGTGCCCCTACCAGTTGCCTTGATGCCCAAGAAGTTATCCTATTGTTTTGCTATTCTTTTACATGTAATTGCCTTCTAAATTGATGTGCCCTTCAATAACTTCCTTGAAATGGGGTGCCCTTCAGAATCCTTATTTTGCTCCGTGATTGGCAACGATGATTATAATTAATAAATTGTGTGGTCCACATTTGCAATGAGCAGTTTTGGATTATAAGGTTAACTTTTGAGCAACTCTTGTCTCTTGCTACTTAAAACTGGTAAAATACCCATCATACTCAGTCCTTTCTTTCATTCAATACATCGGCTGAGAATCTGCAGGCTGTGACATTTTTGACGATCCAATTTTTTTGCTGATTTTTGCAAAATCGGCCCCGATCAGATGTCCGATACAAATATCGGTTATTCTTTATCCAAAATAATAACAACATTGTTCAGGAATCAGACAAATTTATTATGGCTTGCTAAGGGGTTAATTAAAAAGCATGAAGACTTCATGAAAAAAACTTGATTTACATATCTTTTGAATATTACCAATTTCACACAATGTTCTGTCATGGTTGTATTTTCCTTTGTGTTGTTATTTATTTATTTGTATGTGTGGGTGTGCATTGTAAGCACCTGTGCCCATCTGCTTCCCTGGGAATGCAAGATAAAATCCAGCAAATTTATATTCCACATATAACTCGCATCTCACTCTAAACCTGTTGTGAAATATTAGCCTAGCTTGTGTGACGTTGCAGAAGAAATCTGAATCAAGTCTCTTGAGCTTGTTATCATAAAGTAGTGCAGCATTTCCCCAAATCATCTCTTAATGACACTACTGCAGAAATATGGCTGGCAGTGGAAGTATTTTGCATTTTTTGTATACCAGTCATAAATCAAAAAGTAGGCTAAGAGACCAATTCAGGGTAACATGTTACAGGGTAGTTTAGACTAGTCCCATAATGCTTTGCACCATACCTAGCACTTAACTATACTGAATACACGCCAGTACTTTGGGAATAACAAGAGTTATAGAATTAAGAGCCACAAGACCTTACAAGATCATCTTAAAAATTCCTTCTGTACTAACATTTTCTAGGCTAAAGAGCTTAAAGAGCTAATTAGCAATTTGTTAAAGACACTATCAGTGATTTTCTAAATCAGCAAATCAAAAAAATCATCAAAAATCAGATTTTTGCATGTAAGTAACAAGTACAGGTATCCTAACATACCCTGCAAATGATAAGACCAGAAGCAACCTAATTAGGACAGGATCGGAGATTTTAGTCATGATTGTCCGAACGGACACTTACTACAACACGTAATTGAATGGAGAATCGTATCTTGGAACGCTGCCGTTTCTTCCTTTTCTGTCAATTCTACAGCTGGAAAAGGTAACGTATGAGAATTCTACAGACTTATCCTTCACATTTGAAGCTATTCCTGCAGATTTCAAATATTTTTCAAATCACTGATAGTGTCTTTAATCCAAAACATAGAAAAAAATCTTCAAAATTCATATTTGTGGTATTTTTGTTACTGGCATGGATGTGCTAACATAACCTGCAAGTTTTTGGCTTGTGTATTAAAGACAAGACAGTACATTTTATCCGATTCTGGAATTCCTATACCTGTGTATAAAAATTCCAACTTGAGATAAAAAAAAAAACCTCTCCCTGTGAATATCACAGATTTTAAGTGTGATATTGTGCACCATGACCTATACAATTTGGCCTCAAACACAAATATTATTGATCCTTGTTTGTTCTGTACTGATGTAAACCACAATCAGCTGATTAGTGTAGATTTTGAAACGCCATCGCTGTATGTCTATTTGTGGGAGACGGTATGACAATTTCCTCAAATACTTCATATTTTTGAACTATTTGGTGATTTTTCCCTACATTGAAGTAGTTGTATGCAATATATTGTACACACTTAGCCCTGATTTATAAGCTAAAATAATGTATTTAAACATTTTTATGCTCTCGTATTATCACTGATTATCCCTTTAAAGGGCCCAGAATCACAAAATATGTGCACCTTTAAATGATCAGGGTTTTTGTATTGGGATTAGATTCTGTGTGGGGTTACATGTCCTTTTTCATGATGCAATTTCCAAATTGCAATGCATTATGGGATTGGCATAAACCCCCTCTGGTAACATGTTTATTTCTGGCAGGCATCTGCAACTGTATCTTCAAATCAGTTTAGGGGAAAAGAATGGTGAGCATAAGTGGGTTATAAGTATTAGTGCCGCCTGTTGGTTCTAAAATGTTTTGGGTGATAAGTTAGAGCTAGTGCTTTGAATTGGGGCATTTGGTTTCCAGCAGTTTCTACTAGAGGGCTGTTTTGAAGAATGCTTCCTATATATAAGAAAGAGAGAGATAGAGAGAAGATGTTTAGATTGATTGTTATGTTGCAATGAGAAGTATATGTTACAGAGGATGAGTTTAAAACAGAATCACAAAATGCATTGTGACTTGACTATTTCACCTTAACCTTTTCAATGCTAATATGGTAGGTGTTTGTTATAATACATGAGTCTGTGGCTTTTGAGATGTCCTTTTTTAGTTGGAAACCATTTCAAAAGCCACAGACCTAAGACTAGGCTTGTTTGGACTCATTTGATGCTGATGAATATGGTCCGAAAAATGCAAAATTTTGACATTTTAAGGGAAAAATATCTCTAATCATTTACAGTCACTTGCAAAGTCTATACAGGGTTAATGGTGTCATGTGTTCAGGATTCTCTAGGATTTTTCCCGATTTCAGGATTCTTTAGGATTTTTCCTGATTTCAGGATTTTCCCCCAAAATTTTCTACAGTTTATATATTTTCAATTCAAATTTTGGTATTTTAGCCCAATTTGTGCTGTTTTTCAGGGTTTCCTCCAAAGCCAATCACACCCCTGTAGTGCTTTAGATGATTTGTACAAATTGTCTGATCAGCAGTATGCAGACATTATGTTTTTGATTTACATGCAAAATATTTCTTAAATTTAACACAATTCTGGGATAAGATTTTGTGATGTTATAGGTATTTTGTTAACTCCAGTGTGCTCATGTCTGAGTACTGTTATTGGTAGCACAGTACTGTGCAGGTATGGTGCAATGCATCATGGGATTGATATAAATCATGGTCCTGTATGTTATTTGCACCTGAAATGTGAAATCCAATCAATCTTGCCAAGATGTCAAGTTATGCCCTCACATGAAATCAGGAATCAAAGGAATCATATTGAAATTTCTTTAAAAGAACCACAAAAATAGATAACATATTGATCTTTAGTGATAGGCTAATGTTGTGTATAACATTGAAATTAACTGTCAGGGAAAAAGCAGTTGAAATTTGGGGCAAGATAACAAGAATGCACCTGGCAAAAGCAGCCAGAAAATAGTTTATTAATTGGTTGTGACATAATTAGAGTGATTATTGATTGTGTTATTGAGTATATGTACAGGCTGATCCACTATAATCAGTGTTGACTGGTATATATGATGCTGGATCAGAAATTTTATGGAAAGGGCGCCCTCAACCTTTTGTCAAATGAATAAATACCCCGAGTGAATAAGGTAAATGTTGTGAAACTAGAGCAATTTTTGTATTAAATGTCTGGATCCAGATAAATAAATGAATAGAGTGACCTTTGGGTAATCTAAATATACAAAAATACTGATAAAATGAAAATGGAATCTTGGAATCATTTGGAATTTTCAGCTCAGGTTTATTTTGTAGTCCTCTGTATTACTAAGGAGCAACACAGAAGAGGTTATGATTGCCCGCACCAGATCACTAAATGTACTTTTAAAATAACTGATTCCAAAAGGGAACAACTTTCAAGCAATAATCAGGAATATTCCAGTGAATTGTCAATTTTAAGTCGAAGGTGGGTAATCATGCTCAGATATGCGTAGACAGAGGGACAGACAGGCAGTGAATTTGAGGATTAAAGTTTGCCTCATCAGGGAAGGAAGAAAAAGTAAGATGAACAGTTGCGATAACAGGTAGGCAGATGCAGAGACAAACGTAATATGTGGTGCTGAAACTCAACTTCCTTAGTCGTAATTGTCTTTTGAAGTAATCAATGTAAACAGACGCTCATTTTAGTAATATTGAGAGCTGTATTTTTGCAAAATTCTAAAAAGGAACCAGTAACACAAGTTTTTATGTATTATTTATTACAATTTGGAGGACGAACCCTCTTAGGTATTCCCAACACTGATTAACCACTCTACTTAGGGGTATCCCTCAAAACTGACCATGGTGATTTTTTGTGACAGTCAGGTTTGACCCTACTCTTCTAAAAATGACTGACAGGCACAGATATGACTCTCCAAACTTGGGACCGATTGCTTAACATCCCCACTGTTTGGCAAAAGTCAAGTGAACCACAGGGAGAGCAGAAACTCTTGTTTTAACAACACATGCTTCAGGATCTATAGACTCATTCCACACTTATATACCTAAAAATATATTGAGATTTTTAGATCATCTCAAACTGTGTTTAAAATAACTAAGTATATTCATGATGGTTGTGCCTAGACATATGCAGATTCTATCTGCTCGAAGAAAGTTTCTGTCTGTAAACGTACAGAAATTACAGCACAGTAACCTGTAGGGCACCATGATAAGAATATGTCCTCACATCAAATTGTGCCATCAGAATCAACTGAAATTTTGGGAATAACCTTTACTTAAGTATATCTAATTGACCACAAACAAAAATGAAGGTGCTAGAATCTTAATGCACCTTTTATCTTAAATCCAACCAAATATACCCCCAATATTTTGATGAGAGGGGATGCTCAATACAATCATCCCCCCTAAAATTGACGCTCGTTCGTGTGTTTTTAACTAAAATAACCTCATATTTGACCATATTAGTTTAAAAATGTGAAATTTCAGCGTGCTACACATGCAATTACATTTAACAATTTTAGGTTCTAAATGGCAATTTTGTTTAGCACGCTTCATGCGCATATGTACTAGTAACAGATCTTGCCAGCAAACCCTGTTTCATTCATGAATATTCATCAACCCCTTCTGCCTAATGTCAAAAAGGAATTTATGCCACTAACCCTAGTGAAACTCTTTGCTGGGGACATGTTTGAATGGCGATTGTAAAAAAAAATGTTGGTTAACATTCTGTAATATTCTAATTCCAGAAGCTCTTGGGGTGGTAAACCCCCCCCCCCATGGCAGTCATTTTCATTAGGTGTAGATTCAACTGGACTATTTGAAGGGCTTCCTTGTTCCACAGATCTGAACACAACAGCATCAACCTAAATTGGCTTGATTGACTTGGAGAATGAGTGGCCTACTTTATCAAATTCTTTGGTTTGTCTGGAAGAATAGGTTTACTTAGGTAAATGTAGACCTTCTGGCAATGTCGTCTTCTCTTCACGCATCTTACTTTTACAGATGTGTGTCGTGTAGATGGTAATCGCCCAGTAGGTACGTGAATCTACCTCTATTTATCAGCTTAATTAATTGTATACATTCAATTGGATTCAATTCAATTAAAAATGGAAGGAAGAGGAGGCATGGTAATGATATTGCAAGTTTACTATGCACTGTATAGGTTAAAAGATGCGAACTTCAAAGGAAAGTATGCAAGTTCAACCTTTTTATAAATTTTTCAACAACAAAACATGAATAATAGTCCTGCAGTAGGCCCATATGACCTTTGAAAAGAGTCTGCACAAAATGGTTTGATGGTTTCTAGGCAACATTGACCTGATGATTCCAAATATCAATGATACAATTTTGTCATCCTTGAGCATTTTGAGATAGGGAAGGGGGTAAATTAACAGGGGAAAATTTTGTAAATGTCTATGCACATCCAGTAGCTTGTACTCAAATCATGACACATATAAAACAGACACTCCAGTTTTGATGCAAATTAAATAATGCAACATTACAGAATAGAGAATCATTTGGGGAAACATATACAGTTGGACCCAAAGAGCATTATTATTGAAAATCATACTCCTGTATGGCCAAATATTTTAATGGGTTAAATTTTCACACATGGTACAGAGCAAATTTGTGGCATCTCATTTCCATGGGGCATCCAAGTGTACTATGCTACCATAGTGATCATTAGTATTTTACTCTTCTTTAATTTTGAGAACAACAAGTGCTCACAAAAAAAATTGTGAAAGTGAACCCTCTGCAAAAATTCCCAGCTATACAATGCTTTTTTTTTCTACTGGTAATGAGCTATTGCACATGACTCAAATTGTCTGATTCCAGAAATTAGAACCGAGGGTGATATTTCACTCCACTTTGAAATGAACCGAAGCTGTATTAGGAATATTTTGCACGGCATTTATTAGGGGGTGCTTGTTGCCCAAATGGAAGCATGGGGAAATTTGAGAGCATGTGAACATGTTCATTCAGTGTTTCAGATGTATGTAAGGAAACACAATTGTTGTAAAATAACTGGATGTGAAAAGAGAATGAAAAAGTTTTCCTGCAAAACAAAATCCACTTTTGGATTAACTGTTCTTTTTACACCTAAAATTTCCAATTTGTTACACTGTTTGCACATTTCACCCACAAGGCACCTCCCGCAGTATGGTCCTGTACCTTCCATTTTCATGGAACAATTTTCTTTTTGTAAAAACTTGAAAATAGAGAGAAACATTTGTGTGTGTGTGTGTGGATAAATTTTATGAATTAGAGCTGAAAAGCTAGTGACACTCCAAACTGGCACAATTTATTAAAATAACTCCTTAGTTTTATTCCTTTTATCTTAATAACATCCTTAAGGTATGTAGTGCTAGTACAAGAAGAATGACTGTTCATCAGTAGGAGGAGGAGAACCTCTTAGGCCCCAGAACATCAACAGGAGCCGAAGATGCAAAGGAAAAGTGCCAGGCCAGTACACTGCAAATGTGTGTTTGCTGGTGCCATTCTTGGAAGAGAAAGAGAAATTAAGTAGTATTTTTTGTTTGGTTTGGTTTTGACATTGACAGCTTGTTTTTGAAATACAGAGTGGTTTTTACCAATTCATATACAGTGACTTGTTCTTAGTATTACCAGAAGCAGGCCTGTCACAAATGTGTGGTCAAGGCGGTACCGTGGTAGTAGCCACATAAAAATCCACCCGCCTTCATCCCAAATTGTGAATGTGAAAGTTTAGAATCAAATAGGATAATCAATTAATAAAATTCTTTTTTGGCATTTATATTCGGAGATTAAAGTTCGGAATTCTGAAAGAGCAAGATGTTTTGCACCCTAACCCATTTGGATTTGTTACAAAGTAATATTTCCCCCTCCCGTGAACCCCATAAAGAGGCTCTTCATCTGTGATCCCCGATGGAAATTTCCCCCCCAGACCATTGCACTGAAATTAAAATTATCGCCATGAGCTTGACTATAATTACTACATGCCTTTGTGCAGTTGGAGTGGGTCACTTAGATTAACACACTGAGTACTACCTGTCTCTAATACACCATTTCTGATTGGCTATTTATGTCATATATTCATTTCATTAACCAGTTAAAATGCAGCTTCCAAATGTTTAAGCTCTAGCCCTCTTTAGCCATATCACCATTCTTACCATGTTGCTGATTGTCTAAAAAAAGTTGTATAATTTCCTTTGTAATACTGGTATTACTGATGAGGTTAAAAGGTGCATTTCGTGATCCTAGCACATTCATTTTTGTTTATGATTCACAAGATATCCTCAAGAAAAGGTTATGTCCAAAATTTCAGTTACTTGCGACGGTGCGTTTTGATGTTATGAGCGAATGTTCAAAACACGCTGCCCCATAGACCACTGTGTTGTCATTTCTGTCCGTTTACAGACAGAAAATACAAAATTTTGAATTTCTTCTAGAGTAGATCGAATATGCACGTAAGAGTTGGCACACATACTATACTCATGCCAACAGTCCAGATGATATAAAAATCTCAACTTGTTTGAGGTAAGTCGGGGGACGAGGCTGTCGATCACGAAATGCCCCTTTAATGATGCCACGGATTTGCCACCTTCAACAACACTCAAAATTTGAGCCCAAATGAGGTCCTTAAAAGGGTATCGTCATCATCCTAAAGTATGTTCATATTTGTCCACCTGTCACTTCAAATGTTAGAGATGGGATTGTTACTATTCCAGGTAATTTCACAGAGGCGGCCAATTAAAATGGGCCATTTAGTGCCAACGGGGCGCTCAAGTGCATCCTCATTTGATGAGGATGCTTAACGCTGTGTGGTCAAAATTTGACCCTCAGTTGTTAACGACGTATGAATACATGGCCAGCTGGTCAGTATCCGCAAACATGAAATCATGTGAGGGCGCAAATGGGATGGGCTAACATGGACAGAAGATCATCGTGATAAGATTAGGCACAGATATTACATCCAGACCGATGGTTGGGATGATAAATATCTCAGCTTTATTTTAGGTAAGTTGAAGGATGCTGCTGTAAATCACGATAAGCACTTTAACGTTTATAAGTTGTCTCTGACAATTGCACACATACCAATTCCAACATTTCTGTCAAATTTAGCAGAAATTTTGAAAAAAAAAAACACTTTCTAAAAAAAAATCAATGTTAAGTCGGCAGAACAATTCATATTTTTATTTGGGCCACTGGCTGTATGAGTTAAATTGTAATATGAAAAGGGTATAATACTCCTGAAGTAATTATTTATTGTATGTCTGGATATCATGTTCTGACTTTTGTGTCATCAGGTAACATACCACAAAATTGTGTTTGGTTTATATCAGTCATAAAAAAATGAACAAAAAAGAACAAAGCATTAAGTTTATGACACAACATATTTTTAGGATTTCTTTCAGCATTTTGGATCAAATGTGTCAGTGGGATGTTGTCTTAAGTAATCATTTTGTCTGTCATAGGTAGGTGCAGTTGATTTGATTCTTAGCTTTAGTCACAAATATGATGCCCCATTGGTTAAAAATGAAATTATGCTCTGAATGGGCCATTCTGCAGGATGTCACACATGTGACCAAACTTTTTTTGCCTCCCATGTGGAAACATTATTTTTGGTTAGATTTTGTCCAAACCTAACCAAGAATAATGTTTCCACTTTCGCAAGATTGGTTGTTTTATCATGGGAGGCAAATAAAGTTCGGTCACATGTGTGACATCCCAAAGAATGGCCCGAATGTGTAACCTTTCTGGATGTATCTCTTGACTGACAGAAACTCTCTTGCTGTCACGCCAGATGTGTATAGTGGCAAAAAAACTCTCGTTTTTAAAGTTTTAAAGTGAAAATTTCTATTTTTGAAGTAGAGGACATTTTAATATCTACTAGAAATAAAGGGAAAGAAAGAAATTATGGCATTGATGCACGTGCACTTAGAGTACACGTACATCTGAGTGCAGATTTTATATTTACACATCTGGATGAACAATGTAATTAACATCAATAAATCTATATTCAGAATTAACAGCTATTTGATTTACATGACATACTGCTTTGTGTGTATATGTGTGTGTATGTGTGTGTAAATATTAATTTAATAGTTTATAAGCTCTATTGTGGGAGAGCGTGGCCTAGCGGTTAGGGTGCTTGCCTCTGGCGCAAATTTACCATCAAAATTCCCGGGTTCGAATCCCGGTGGGGTCGTGGCACTTGCTGGGATTTATTCGGGTACTATCAATTCTGGATTTGATCTGTATACCAGCTATTGATTAAATACAGAATACCGCTCTCCTCCATGGTTCACTTGGAATTGAAAAAAAAAAAAAAAAAAAAGAAGTAGAGGACATTTTAATATCTACTAGAAATAAAGGGAAAGAAAGAAATTATGGCATTGATGCACGTGCACTTAGAGTACACGTACATCTGAGTGCAGATTTTATATTTACACATCTGGATGAACAATGTAATTAACATCAATAAATCTATATTCAGAATTAACAGCTATTTGATTTACATGACATACTGCTTTGTGTGTATATGTGTGTGTATGTGTGTGTAAATATTAATTTAATAGTTTATAAGCTCTATTGATTGACTTTGTCATCATTTAACCTAATAATGCCTTATTCTTTGTAAGTCATCTCTCTGTAATATTTAAATGTTACGTGAAGCACAATTACATTTTTATGTGCTTTATTCCATTAACAGAATAAAGCATGTGATACATTGCAAAGGGTAAAATGTAATTGTGCCATTTTGCAAATATCCCATTATTTTAAAGCCCCAGGTGGGATGAGATTTTTATACAGGATAAGTATAAAAGCAGACTTAATTGCCTTAGTGGCGGTGGTAGACTTATTTTTCTGGGGAGGCAAACGAGGGGCAAAGTGAAATTTTTTTGGGGGAAGTGAAATTTTTGGGGAAAAAAAACAAATTTTGGCCCCAAATCGCTGATTTTTGCCAAAATTTTGTGAGTTTTGGCCACAAATTGTGGAATTTTGCCAAAATTTTTCTTTTGACTGGGATGGGGGTGGGGGAGAGGAAAAACCAGGGGAAAGAAAAAAATTAGGGATTCTGAAGAGATTCGGAAAATCGAGAAGAAAATACTGATGCCATTTTGTTTCCAAAAATCAAAATATTTTAAGAATTTACCATAAAGTTGTCCATAAAATATCAAGCAGAACCCCAGCTAGACATGCATTTGCCATATCTTTAAGTAGCAGACACAGAAATTACATGAAAGGCCAAGATAATATTAAACCATTTTACTGTTGATCCCAAGCAAGAAAGACAATCTCATTTCCAAAGTACAAGTTCCCTTAAACAGCAGAAAATTTAATACATTAGATAAAAATATGCCAATTAATTCAGGACTGTAATGTTGATGCTATAGTCTCATACCCACTGCACAAGTCTTCTAAGCTGCTGACAATGAATACAAGAAGCTGCACCATGCCAATAAATACGGAATTGTACCGTTGATCCCTAGCAATGAACCCAGACGCATCACCTGCCTGTTGAGACCGCAGACGTGGGTTGTTTCAGCCGGTTTCTTTAGTGTGGATAATTTATAGCGTTCAAGCAAAATCCGATTAACAATTGATCGGAAATGAAGTATAGTAATAAGAACCTTGTGCGAGTCATAAAGCTTACTGTGAGATGATGGTGAAAATGGCTCTGTAATAATGACGGCGGCATAATTCCATGGAGAGTGTCTTGGGGAGCAATGTCACAGGATTTTTGTTGGGTGTTTTTTTTACGTCAGAACAATCTTAATGTAAAGATATTTAGAGGTTTTTGTATTGTCAAAAGTATCAATAATATTCCTCCATCTTGTCTATTCATCCACATTATATTATAAATGTTGCTGTACAGTCTTTGATGTCAAGCTTTGTGGTAGGAATGATCAATGGATAGAGGACATAGGGGATTGGTCAAAGGTCATCTTGGGGTCATCCGAGGTCACTGTATAATAATGCTTAAAATGCTTCTTCTTCCACACGTATGACTTTGTATTTACTGAAGTTCCTTAGAATGATTCTTGTGGGGTGCATGATATCAGGGATCCTAAATAAATTGAGATATGCTATTCAATCAGTGACAGTATGTGGTGCTTTTGCTGAGGAGAAAGTAGACTGGTTCAAAGTTGTGAAGAAAATTTATGGATACAATATTTGGTTAGATGCATAGTACAATATTTTTATTTTATTGTACAGGTTCCAAATGATTACAATAATGTTGTGCACATTTTACACAGTAAGAAAGTAATTACCTAAAAACCTGAAAAAATATTAACTGGCAGAAAGTGTGTTTTTAAACCAAGAATAAACCTCAAATGAACATCGGAAACATTTGGAGCAAAATACATTGTGAGCATCCTCATATGCTTTGCTACATTCACAAGTGCGCCAGTGACGCACCATACACAAAGGCAAAAAATGGAGGTGGCCCAATTTAAGTATATAATTTTTCATTTTGATAGAATGGCCTTCACCCCACAACCCCCATCTGTAAAGTTTTGCGCTGATATTTCAATCAATTTTTATGTAAGAGCTAAAAACGTGATTTTATAAGCCCCAAAGAGTACTGTGAAAAATTAATATTGGTCGACCAAAATGGGGCATATTTTCGCTCATAACATCCAAATCAAACATCATTTAGCCTTAAGATTTCACAGGGTAAATACCAAAATTTTGACCACTTCCGGTAAAATCTGGGGTCCCTGGGGATGAGGCCATTAGCGATCAGGCCATGGACCTTTAAGTGCTGCGCCCAACAGTTGCGTGTGATGACCCGTTAAGATGCTTATCGGGGTCATTATGTTCGGTAAACGTCATTTTGAAAAGGTCTATTCAACTAGACTTTATTCCTTTCTGGATGATTGGAGCATTTAAATCATTTTCAACATTGACCTTAAATAAACCCTCTAAGACCTAAGACTTTTACAATCACTGTAAATTTGATGAATGCCTATTAATTTCCATGAAACTACATGTAGCATTTTATTCATTTCTGGACAATTAGCTCAAAGGACCTCTAGATGACCTTTGACCCAATATCACAGAACACTGAGCACTCCATGATATGACGAGGCAGGTAAAATGCCCATGGACGATTTTGAATGCTTCAAAATCTAGGGGACTTATATAGGTCATCAAAACACAAAGCAACAAATAAATAAACACAAAAACAAACTAGGCATCGATTGTGCTTTAGAAAGCACAAGTATATCATGCGGTGACTACTTGCGCTGTCCATGTGACCTTTGACCCCAATCTATGTCACGTGATCGGGTTGTGTCACAATTCTTCTTGACCAGTCTGTTGATTATAGCAAATTGAATATCTTGTGGTGAGGTCCTTCAATATTTTCAAAGAATGCCCCTTTAATCGACCTTGCCCCAATCTGTGAACACACTGGGCCTTGGGTCAGTGTTTCTTCGACCAGTCTAGTTATCATAACAATTGATTGGTGGCAGAAACAGTTAAATTGGAGATCTCCTGCAACTGACCTGCGTGACCTTTGACCCCAATCGGTAACCACCCCATATTTGCTTGCATAAGCGTTTATTCTGACGAAGAACTGGTGACATATTAGCAGTTGATTTTGGCTAAACAGCAAAAAGGAGGGTAAGAGCGACAGGACCGGTAATGACCCCTGCGTGACCTTTGAAAAAACCCCCCGCCAATCTGTACACTCCATATCTGGGACTTGGGTCAGCGGTTCGTCTGACCAAGTCTGTGATTATAGCAGTTGATTTGTGGCAGAAACAACAAAAGGAGGGTAAGAGCGACTGACCTGTAAGACCCCTGCGTGACCTTTGACCCCAGTCTGTGGATCTACATAATGGCCTTGGGTCAGCGGTTCTTCTGACCAAGTCTAGTGATTAATAGCAATTGATTTCTGGGCAGAAACACAAAAGGGTAAGAGCGACATGACCTTTAATGACCTCTGGTTACCTTTCACTCCAATCTGTAAAACACCCATATGGGGCTTGCGTCAGCGGTTCTTCTGAGGAAACCGGCGGGTTATAGGAGTTGATTTGTTGCATAACACCACCAAAAAGGAAGGTAAGATCGCTGACCTTAATGACCCCTGTGTGACCTTCGACCCCAATCTGTAAACACTCCATATGGGACTTTGGGTCAAGCGGTTCTTCTGACCATTCTCAGTTGATTATACAGTTTGATTTGTGGCAGAAACAACAAAAAGGAGGGTAAGAGAGACTGACCTGAATGACCCCTGCGTTGACCTTTTGAACCCCCAGTCCTGTGGATACTACATATGGGCCTTGGGTCATCGGTTTTTCTTCCTGACTCAAGTCTCGTGTTATAGCAATCGATTTGTGGCAGAAACAACAAAAAGGTAAGATCACATGACCTGTAATGAACCGCCTCTGTGTGACCCTTTCACTCCAATCTGTAAACAACCCCTATGGGGCTTGCGTTCAGCGGTTTATTCTGCTGTGACTAAGAAACCCGGCGGGTTATAGGAGTTGATTGTGGCATAAACAGCACAAAGGAGGTAAAATCGACTGACCTTTAATGACCCCTGTGTGAACCTTGACCTCATCATATAAATCACCCTGATGGCACTTGGGTCAGGGGTTATTATGACGAAGTCTGAATCAGTTCAAGCCAACTGGTGTAACACTAGTAGCAAATTTGGAAATATAGGAGGGGTTAGAGAGACTGCCCCCTTTTTGACCCCTAAATGACTTTGGAATTCAAAATCTGTGAACACCCCACATAGCCAGGCATCTGGCAATCACTGTGACTCGATGGCATCGTTAGCACATGCGAACTGTGGTAGAAGTATGGAAAAGGGTGTTAGCGCAACAATGGCCGCTATTGACCCTATGTAACCCCTATGGTAAAACTGTGAACACCCTATATGAAGGTTGGGTCAGGGTTCTTGTGCGCAATTCTCGTTACAATCTGCCAAGGCATCTGGCACTAGTAGCATCTTAAAAACCGCAGTCTTTGAACAACCCATATGGATCCACGGTTTCTTTCTGACCAGTCTTGTGATTGTAGCAATTGATTTGTGCAGAAACAGCAAGAGGAGTGTACGACTGCTGACCTTTAATGACCCCAGCGTGACCTTGGACCCAAATCTATGTCACCACCCCATAATGTTGCCTTTGGGTCAGCGTGGTCTTTGGACCAAGTCTAGTGATTATAGAATTGATTTGTGGCACACACAATAAAAAGGAGGGTAGGAGTGACATGAGTCTGTAATGCCCCCCTGTGTGAACCCTTTGACCCAATCTGTAAACACGCCATATGGAGCTTGCGTCAGCAGTTCTTCTGACCCAGACTGTGATTATAAGGCAGTTGATTTTGTGGCATAAACAGCAAAAATGAGGGTTCGCGGCAACATGACATGTATTGACCCCTGCGTGACCTTTAGCCACATTCTGTGAACATCTCATATGGACCTTGGGTCCGCGGTTCTTC
Source organism: Ophioderma brevispina (assembly GCA_023653785.1). Taxonomy (NCBI): domain Eukaryota; kingdom Metazoa; phylum Echinodermata; class Ophiuroidea; order Amphilepidida; family Ophiodermatidae; genus Ophioderma; species Ophioderma brevispina. The sequence continues at coordinate 126,027 of JAMKCH010019504.1, forward strand.
TGCCAGGTCTGTGATTATAGCAATTGATTGTGGGCTGAAGTATGAAGTGAGTAAGAGCGACCGACCTGTAATGACCCCTGTTTTGACGCTTGACGCCCATCTGTGAACACCCTGTATGGCACGTGGGTCAGGGGTTATTCTGACGAAGTCTGGTCAAGATCAATGAATACTGTGTAACACTAGTAGCAAGCATTTTGAAATATTCAGAGGGTTAGAGAGACTGCCCCTTTTTGGGCCCCTAAATGACTTTGGATCAAAATCTGGAACAATCCATCTGTCCAGCATCTGGCAATCGCTGTGACAGAATGGCTTCGATAGCACTTGCGAACTGTGGGAGAAGTAATGGAAAGGGTGTAGCCGACAATGACCGCTATTGACCCTACGTGACCCCTATGGTAAAAACTGTGAACACCCTTATAGACCTTGGGTCGGGGGTTCTTGTGGACAATTCTCGATGCTATCCGACAAAGCAGCTGGCACTAGTAGCATTTGTGAAAGTCGAGGTACAAACAAATAAGAAAGAGAATCGGAGAGAGAAGGCAGTATATCATGTGGCTGCACCGCCATGATAATAACAAACATGAAGCTATGGGGCATTTTCCATTTTACCGAATTGTTTGTACTTTGTAGCAATATTTCTGTTAGCTGGTATAAGGAAGAGCCAGCTCACATTGTGGTTACTAAGTTTCTTCTTCTTCTGGCAAACGCTTCCTTTTTCCGAGGGTGGCACTCACATATAGTATGAAGTTGAAGCACAGGTGTAAGGCTGGCATTTTCGAACTCAGGGGAAATCAGTGACCGCTAGTGCACATGCAAAACATAGTGGTCCTTTGTGTTAGAGTCCAAATTGACTCATAAATAGGGTTTTTGTGGGGACAAATTTGCTATCTTTTCTGAACAATGGGGGTCCTTGAGTGAAAATAGGAGTTGCCCCCCCGGGCGACTCCTTAAATGCTACCAGTGCTTATCTAGTGCTAAACGCATGGGCCGATTTCAGCCAAATTTGTTCTGAAAGAACCACTGACCCATGCCGCATATAACGTGTTTCACAGTTTTGGATCAATGGTCATGTGGCCAATTAAAGGGGCTTCTCTTAAATTGATTAATTCCTTCTTCTCATACAATTCAAAGACTATCATTACCGATTCGCTCTCAAGATCCCCCAGTACATGCTGCATACGGGTGTTCACAGATTAGTCCCAAATGCTACAGATTAGCAATTAAAGGGGCAGTCCTTGAAATCTATGAATTCCTTCTCCCTGCAATTAAATGTTATCATCACAAGATTCGTTCACAAGATCCCCTGTATGAGCTGCATATGGGGTACGTGTTCACAGATTAGGATCAAATGCCACAAATACCATTAAGGGCATTTCTTTGAAAATCTAGTGAATCCATTCTCTTGCAAAGTAAAGCTATCACACGAGAATTTGCTCACAGTATCCCTTTTCCTGGGTAGGGCGTCACAAATGGGGTGTTCACCAGATTTTGCCCAAATGTCACAATTGCCAACCAGGCGACGTCGTATTTTACCGATGCGTAAAATATGGTCCCGCCGAAATGTTTGCGATCACTAACCTGTGATAAATGCACTCAATACCCTACCCCCCTCCCCCATACCCCGCAACACTCCAACCCCCCCCCCTCCCCAACACCCCCCCCCACACCCCGCAAAACCACCCACGCTCCCCAACACCCCACAACGCCCCAACACCCCCTTCTCTCATGCCCCAACACCCCCTCTGGCAACACCCCCCCCCCTCACACCTCGTCAACAAACCCAACCCCAATACCCTATACACGCCTCCCTTTCCCAACACCCAGCACCACCCCCCATCCCCTCGCAACACCCCTCATCCCTCCGCAACACTCTCCCATCCCCCCCCTCCCCCAACACCGCAACACTCCCCCCCCTCCCCAACACCATGCACCACCACCCTCCCCAACTCCCCGCAATACCAACCCCCTCCCCAACACCCCGCAATGAACCCAACCCCTCCCAACACCCCGCAACACACAACCCCTCCCCACACCCACTCCCTCTCCAACACCCAACCCCCTCCCCACACCCAACCCCCTCCCCAACACCCAACCCCTCCCCAACACCCAACCCCCTCCCCCACCGCCCAACCCCTCCCCAACACCTCACGCCTCCCCAACACTCACAGACACACCCTCCTCCCATAGCAATAGAATTCTCATGTACGAAAGAATTTTTGCCTATCCTATGTACGTTTTCAGAGATACAGCAATTACGCATATTTAATAATTAGCTCATTTCCATACATAAGCCGCATATATATCACCTGTATACTTTCAAAATGCACAAAAGATGTGCCCCATGAAAGGCTAGTTATGCAGCGCATGAATTTTTAGTATCCATTGTACCGTTTCAAAATTGTAATGACTCTGATTTTGCATATTAATTCGCTCATTTGCATACTCAAGTTTGCCCAAATACCGCCCACCCAATCTAATCATGTCCAAGAACTCTTCAGTCTAGCTTCCTTCCACCAAGTTCAACATTATACGCCTGACAGAACTCCAGTAAAGACTTGGAAACAGGCCTTGCAGGAAAATTCTCATGAAATTATGCAAGATTAAGTACTTAATTAGCAATTTCACGGCCACAATCTAATTCTGGTTGAGAACTCACCAACCCGCTTCTTCCCACAAGTTACATCATTGTCGCCCTACGGAACTCCAGATAAATGGTATACAACATGGGTTAAACATTTGTGTCACAGACGACAGGACAAACGGATGAACGGACGGACGGACGGATTGCGCCTCATTTCATGTCCCGTTCCATCCGAACTCGTTCTGCGGGGACAATTAAAGGGCCGACAAACCCGCTTCTGAAATCTAATGATGCATTCTTCTCTCGCAAATCAAAGGCTATTCATCACGAGATTCGCTCACAGGATATCCTGGTAGGGGCTTCATCAAATGGGTTGTTCATCAGTTTTGGGTCCAAATGGCCAAATTACAATTAGGGGTATTCCTTGCAAACTATGAATTCCTCCTTCTCAAATTAAAGGCTATCATCCCTGAATTTTCTTCTTACAGGATCCCCTGGTAAGGGGGGGCTTAGATGAGCTGTTCACAGATTTGGACCAATGCCACAATTAACAATTAAAAGGGGCATTCCTCAAAAATCTACAATTATTTCTCCTCCGCACGATTTGACCCAAATACTACAATTGCTGATTAAAGGGGTATTCATGAAATCCCTTCTTTTTTTTATAAATTTAAGGCTATTATCATGTGATGGAAGTTTTAAACAAGATTCACAAGATCCCCTGGTGGTTGGGTCAATAATGGGGTGTCACACCGATTGGTAACCAGGTGTCATGATTACACACAGTACAATAATGTTCAAATTTCGGGAAAGTTTTCTTTTTGATGTTTCAAACATCTTGGAGGTCGCCATTCTGGGTCAAGGTCAGTCCACGGGTCAAATATACAAACATAAGAGAATTTCTTTTGGTCTGGAAACGCAACAGAACTGATCAAGGTCAAATAATGTATCTGGGGTTAGTGAGTCATCCCAGGGAATAAAAATTAATTAAACTTGAAAATCTATGCCTTCCGGACACCATTATTAAAAGGTCAAAGGTTGATCATGTTGAACACGATATGGGTCAAAAGTCACCAGCTAACATTGTTCTCGCTCGAGCACAGTCTAGATCCTCAGATTCTCCAATATAATGTAGCTTACAACCTACACTAAAGTGGTTATAACGCAATATATTTCTTGTATAAAGCCACTGTGCCGTTTGTGCGCTGGTTGGAACAATTTTACCTAAAAACCCGCTCAGTGTAGCATAAATTGAGTCTAAGCATTTTTTAAAAACTGTAGATTCTTTGGAACATTCATATGTTAATATGGTACCAGAGATTACTTTTATTACAATGGTTGTTCTGAGGTAACAAAGGTATAATTGGGTTGCTAACAGATTTAAACAAACCAGACCATGGTTATATAAATAGAACTATATTTCACAAAATAGGCATTTCATTTTATAGGCAGATCTTGAATTGGAGCACTCAATTAATATTAAAGAAATCAGTGACAATGAGTCTTGCATTTACAACAACATATCAAAGACTTTTCAATCGTGAATAATCGTCATTACATTTGTTTTTTCTCTCCGCAGGGCAAATCCATTTTGATAATTAACTGTCCCCCTCTTCCCATCACTTTCCCTTTTCTCACTTTCCTTCTCGCCAGGTTAGCCGCTCGGTTACTTGTTTGTTGCGGTTTCACTTGCGTCATAGCCATCATTCTTGCAGAATCAAACAAACCTTCAACTTCTGGCTACAAATGGTCCATTATATTTATTCATTAGCATAGCAGTGCCATTCTTCTTATGCTGTAAATTAAACCTTCATGACGTAACTATGAGGGAAAATATTGTGAGAATGTCTTGTAAATGGTAAAAAAATATAAAGAGATGCAAGAAGAAGAGTGGTAGAGAGAAGCAAAAAAGTGCCCTGTGTGTTATCCCAGGAACAAGTGTGTTTCATCAATATGAAAGTAAGTCAAGCCTGTATAATTACTTGACTCTATGTGATTACATAGTTAATATTCTGATGGCTTGCTGAACTAGGTTTGTGGGTTGGTGCTTTCTTTGATGAGATGAGCTTTATATTAACTGACTCCCTAAAATAGGGATGTTTTCACCAAGATTGTAGCACGTCACAGCCAAACAATACCGTCTGTTTTTGATTTCCCGGACACCCTGTTAATAATACTAAAATATTTATGATTTAATAATTGAGATCTACCTTTTTTAATAGGAATAAATATTATTTTTGCATTTCACAAAGTATTCAATTAATGATTCAAGTTATGCAACATGAAAAAAATGTAGCAAGAGAAAATCGCAGCAGTAGTCTTAGTAAACCCAAAGTTTTTAAATCCCCGGTTTGTCCCCACTAACAGGCGTGGGGCCGCATCACCTCCATTCACAGAATACTGTGGTGTGGAGGATGTATTATAAACTAAATTTAATATTCAGTGTTGCTCCACCTGGCACCTTTCAGATAAAACAACAAAAGCCGTGGTATGTGATTTACTGACCAGCACTTTTCAACATCTGCCAAAAGCATGCCAGATGCACTGTGAATAGTGGCAGGTGATGTCATTGCATCAATTAAATTCTGCAATTTTTCACTTTCACACAATATAAATATCCACATTATTTTCAATAAATTAAAATAATTTTTTAGTTTTTTTCTTTTTTTACTTTTTCATTATTTTTGAATATTTTTTTTTACTCTAGACTCTCCCTCTTAAGTGGGGATGACCTTTTTTAAGTCTATAATTTTTTTTTTTGTTGAAAAAATTTGCTTCCTGTCTTTTGCTGATAAAAAGGTCCCTCAAGCCTGTTTACTACTCTCCATTTTGATGAACAAGGGCACCCGTGGATGTTGAAACAATGGGTTGATTGTCTTGATGTCCCTTTGATGAAGTGGATGGACGTTATTCATAATGCTAATTTAAAGCAACTATTGAAGACTCAACTGGTTCTTTTTCTTTTTACTTAACATGTTTCCCTAGGGCCATTTGTACAAACCAGTTTCTCCGTAAAATTGGTAGAGCTGAAGTCCCCCCAATTGTTTTTTCTGTAAAGAACTGCCCCGAAAACTCTTGTTCACTTTTTTGTGAATGTGAAAAGTGTTTCCCACTTGTGGGATGATTTAGTTTGTTGGGGTTTTTTCTTATTAATGGTGTTTCTGGGGAGGTCCTTTATTTTTCCAAATTTTGAGAAAATGTTTGGCGTCACCGATACTTCAGAGCATGATAGCTGCATTTCATTTTCTTTTCCTTGTTTGAAGTTGTAAATTCCGCAACAAGCCCCATTTTTAATGCATTTTTGAACTTGGTTAAATTTAAGAAGGAACAGTGAGTATACAATTGCTGAAAGTAAAGGGAAACTCAAACATCACTTCAAAAGTGGACTCTTGATCTTGAAGCCTTCTGATCTGTTTTGTAAACTCATGCCCTAATGTATTGTTTGTGTACAAACCATGGCACCTTTGATCAATATGCTAGTTTGTGTAAGTTTGTGGATTGTGAGAGTTTGTTTGTTTGTCATTGTTTTTGTGTCTTACACAGCCGAGGCCTCGACTGTGTCTTTCTTTCTTACGGTTTTCTTTCTTTCTTTTCTTCTTTCTTTCTGTCAACATGCTACTATCTCAGACATGGAACATCCATATTGACCAAATAACTGGTCCAAGGGAAAAAAAACCCCCCCAAAAGTACCATCACAGAAACTTTTTGCCAGACCCGATTGGTGTGAAAGGTCACGATAGGGTCACAGGGGTCAACAAACGTTCCATGCAAACATCTAGAATTAGCTCAAATCCCAAAACTAATGCTGTCATCTTACAGGACTTGATCACCTACGAAAAAGTCAATTATGACTTTGTTCAATGACACTGATTTAGAGGTCAGAGGTCAACATACTTCAAATTACGTTACACTTCAATCACTACTCCTTTTAACAAATTAACTAGTATGAATCCGTGCCTTCTGTTATGTTGGTGCAATGGCAGCCTACTCCCGCCACAAAAGTTACTTAATGACATTTTGATCAAAGTCATCTGGGGTTCACTAAGGTCAATGACCTTTAACTGGTTGTAAATTTAAAACAAGGTCAAGATAGAAAATCTTTTTATCCCATCCTGTAGTACGTGGTGAGAGGTCAATAAAGTCAATCAGACCCATAACCGACCCACTGGTGGTAGGGTCAAAAGGTCAAAATTACATCAATTACGTCAGACACTTCAAATCACTACTCCTTGTTACAGATTACATAGTAGATCAAGTGACTCATGTATGGATGCAGCTTTACACCCCCCACAAAGTTACTTAATGACATGTTGGATCAAAGGTCATCTGGGTCACTATAGGTCAAAGTACCTTTAACTTGTGGTTAATTTAGAACAAGGTAATAGTAAAATCGTTTTATCTCCTCCTGTAGTACTTGATGAGAGGTCAATAAAGTCAATTGTGACCCCGACACTTGACCCATGGGTTTAGGGTCAAAGGTCAAAATACCTCAAATACGTTACCTTCAAATCATACTCCTTTCTAAACAATTACAATAGTAATGATCAGGTGACTCATGCATGTATGCAGCTTACACCCCATAAGTTATTAATGACATTTTTGATCAAAGGTCATCTGGGGGTCACTAAGGCAAATACTTTCTGTGTGTAAAATTTAAAACAGGTCAAATAGAAATCTTTACCGCATCCGTTAGTACTTGATGAGAGGTCAGTAAAAGTCAATGATGCCGCCCATCATCTGACCCAATGGTTTAGGGCAAAGGTCAAAATACTTTCACATTACGTTACACTTCAAATCACTACTCCCTCTACAGAGTAAGCACCTGCTCGTGTGAGGCCATGCACTATAACTTAGCTTGAGCTCCTTAACAAAAGTTATGGGTCCAAGAAGGTCATTTGTGAGAGTTTGTTTTGTTTTGTCATGTTTTGTTCATTGTGTTTGTCTGTGGTTAAAGTGTTTTTTCTTAAAAAAAAGCCAAAAGGCAAGTGATTGTTTTATCTAGAACGACTGTGCTTGGGCAGATTTATTTTTGGTGGTATTCAGTGATGTACCATTTATCATGTAATTTTCCCCTCCACAAACCGTGGCCTGGGCTCTCTTTGCACTGAATGTTTGTAGCCTATCTCCTTGTGCAAAGTTAGTTGGACTGGGAAGGTGCCTGGGTATTGGGGTTACTTTTTGGGAGGAGGGTGTTTTGTGATGGAATGTGGTCATATCTCCAGTTTTGTTTTTTGCAGTTGTGGCCCTAGTACTGGCCTTCTTCCCACTCTTACATCCTAACCATTTGATTTCATGGTGCTATATTACTGGCACCACTCTGGCAGAAGGTGCCTCAGCTGACGTTGTTGTCTTGTGATTTTGTCAATAACTGGGTCAGGTTGGATGATCTTGGTCCATTTCCAGTGGTTTTTCATTTTTGCCAGTATAGCAGGGGACTGTAGTGAGAAAGAGTTGGCGCTTCCCGATAAAATTGTGAATTTTTTGCAACAATTACTTTATGTTGATAATCCATAAATTGATGGAAGCACTTGCACTCCCCTTAATGGCCCCCAGCCTGGATTTCAAGGTTATACAGGGGTCACAAATTTAAAATGTTCTGAATGTGTTAAACAGCACCCCATGGGTTTTGCTGGTCCAAAGGATTCCCAAAGTATAGTTTCATTATAAACCTCATATATAGATCCCTGTCCTCTGATTGGTTAAAAGTGGAGGCATAAATTCAATTAGCTTCAAGAATTGAACCAAATGAACTATTCCCTGGAGAGCGGCATCTCCATTCATGACCTATAACCCTGGACACCCTCTTCCCAACAAAGACTGCTGACGGACTATATATCCATCCGTATTTAGGAGTGTACATATTGAAGCTGGTGTAAGAGATTGCATTTTGCATTTTGACGGATATGCCGAACCACTGGAGTTGGCCGGACTGACAGTACGGAGTAACCAAAACTGTAGTGCAATTCTGATGCAGGCTTGGCCAAGGGAAATGGCTGAATCGCAGGACCTGTACATGCTATGAGTTGTAGAAGATTCGGAAAGGAATCAGAGATGGCCGCTCATAGGGCTAATACCAAAACTGCAGGTAAAATACACCGTGAAGATATTCGAGGATTATAATTCGACACCGATAACGCCATCTGCAGGCCGTGTATAAGTTGCTGAATCGAGTTGTACGCATCTTGCCGACAAAAAAATGGCAAAAGTCGATTACGGTGATCCGTTTTGGACTCCACATCACTTCCTGAACACAAGAAGGTGATTGCTAATTCTTCATAAGTTTTGTACCCTAAGTTACACAAAATTGTTAAACCATGCATGCATGCCATGGCCTACACATTTATACATATAATATGTTAGGGCCTGTGTAGATCCTGGCTTAGAAATAGAATGACCTTTTAACCAATCAGTTGACAAGACTCTATATATTCGGTATATTAAACAAATATTACTGCGTTTTCATCGGAGCTGGTTGCAAGAAACTATAGGCCCTCGTGATCTCGAACATATACAATGCCCCTCGGCTTACGCCTCGGGGCACAGTATGGTTCGATATCACCTTGGTCCTATAGTTTTAACCATGGCCCCTCATAGCAGTCAATATTTTTTTTATTTTTTTTATTTTTTTTATTTTTTTTACAAACTGTAAAAATGGCGAAAAATTCATTTTGGTGTGTACATGGTAAAAGTTAAAGTTGCTTTGATTCATTCAATATGTGGTGCAAATTGTTTCCCTGCTTAAAGGATTAAAATAAGGAATAGCTTTGGCCTTATCTGTTTATGCTTAGTTTTCACGTTTATCCAACAAAATAGGTCACAGGTCAAAGAATCCAATAGCTGACCCAATACTGTTTACTTTATTCGCCATTTTGGTTAATAACAAGACATTTACGATACTCTCTCCTAAATGCAAAGAGTGTAATTTTCACTCTTTTTGGAGTGACTACAGGGCCCACTCTAAAAGATGACTTTTCACCCTGTCAAAGATAAACTTTTTTGAATATTTTTACTCTTGATAATTTAACAAATGAATACATTTGTCAATTATCAACAAATTTGACCCAAAAGGTGTTCTTTCCTAATGTAGGAAATTTCCACGCGTTTTGAGTGTGCCCTGTAGTCACTCCCAAAAGAGTGAAATTCACTCTTTTGCCTTTAGAGAGTATATCAAACTATTCCTATATTTCATTCTATTAGCTTAACCACACTTTGAACCCCATTTTACAAAATTGGAGCAACTTGTAATTTTTGACCCCTGTACAAACCAAAAATTGACTTTTGTTACCATTTTTACAGTTTTTACCCCATAATTCCCTAAACTTTAAAAATTCAACAATTTTCATCCTGATTTGCACCCCTCACATAATATCTGTTTCACTCACAGTCCCCCCACTAGTAAGGTCAGCTGGGTCCTTTTGTCATCGTGGTGGTTGATACACTACATTTACTACTATGTATAGTTTAAGAGGCAGGGGCCTGGTTATGAGTCTCTGCATGTTTTTTCTTTCCATCCACCAGGTGCAAGCCAGGTTGAAAATATAGAAGGAGAAAAAAAAAAGTCTATAAATTTTTTCATCTTGTAGAATGCCTTCACCCCAAAACCCCATCTGTAAAGTTTCTCTCCAATATTTCAACGCCATTTTGGTGGAGAGTTTGCAATCCCCATACAGTAACTGTTGTTAAAATTAATATTGGTCGACCAAAATGGTGCACATTGTTCGCTCATAACATCCAAACCCAAACTCCTTTTAGCTAAGATTTCACAGGGTAATGTTGAGAAACATAGTAGCTAAAATTTTGACCACTTCCGGTAAAATCTGGGGTCCCTGATTAAACATCACATAACGCTGATAAAATAACATGACTTTGGAATGCCACAATGGAAAGGCTATTCAAATGGATATTTTCCCTCTATTCTATTGAGTAGCCCTAAAACACAAAATAATAACACTTCCCCCTCCCTTTTATTTTCACAGTCTGTTAAGAAATAAAATTCTCCCCTATTGAATTTTGAAACACTAATAAGAACTTCCATTGTACAAGAGATATGTTTCGTATATTTAATGTGTTTGCTTATGTATTATGTCCAGAAATGACAACTTGCATCAAGGGCGGTTTTTAGGTTTGCTGCCCTCTGTGACTAAGTTTTGATTTGTTTTCAGGTTTTATATAATCTTTTAAGTTTGGAATTACGTATATTTGTGGCACATTTGGAATTTCCCATTTTGGAAAGAGTTCCATATGTACCACCCCTCATATTATTTACATGATACAAAATTTATTTTATATTGGCCGTTGTTTCATCAACAACGAATAAACAGCTAAAATAATTAAATTTTATGTTGTCATGTAAATATATTAGGGGGGTACCATATGGAACTCTTGTCCCCATTTTCTTTATTACCATGTCATAGCAGGGGGGGCGCAAGGGAGCGTGCACATCCGATGGCTAAAAAAGAAAAGAAAGAGAGGGGCATCAAATTACAAACACACTACCTTTTCTATGCCCCTTGGACCCCCTGGCATTTTTGGTCCCCCGCCAACTTTTAGTGGCAAAGGGGGAGCTATAGAATGCCCTGCGTCCGTGTGTGCAATGTTTGCGTGTGTGCGTCCCACGCAGTATCTCTGGTATCTAAGCAGGTGGGTGTCCCTGTGCAACAATAGATGCATTCTACAGTAGGCGTTGGCTGGATCAGCTACATTGGGTCATGCTGACTGGTCAAAGGTCAAATAATTATAGGATTAAGATTTAAAAAAAGTAAAAATTTGGTCAAAAATAGGAATTTAATTTTTTATAGCCTTGTAGAACATGAATATCTTTTGATCTAAGCAAGTAGGGTGTCCATCTTCGCACCATAGATGTCACCCAAGTATACGGTGGATGGGTTCGGAGGTGGGGCATGTGAGCTGGTCAAAGGTGCCATATGGTCAAAAATAGGGTCAAATTTGGTCAAAAATAGGATCATTTGTTATAAGCCTGTACACACGATATATTTTTATCTAAGCAGTATGGGTGCCCATCTTCGAACCATAGATGTCACCCAAGTAGACGTTGGATGAGTTCGAGGTGGGGCAGGTGGCATGTGAACCAAGGTCAAATGCTCAAAATGGGATTAAATTGCTATAGCCTTGCCAATTGTGGCAGGATGATGAAACTTGGTGGGACCCTTGGGTGTTGTCAACTTTCATTGCTCGAAAAATTGAAGTTCATTTCAAGGTCCATGCGGGGTCATTCAAGGTCAAATGGGATAAGATTGCTAATGCCCCCTTGTCAATTGTAGTATGATGAACCTTGTGTGTTGTTGGTCACATTCATTGCCGAAAAATTTTGAAGGTCATTTCACGGTCATGCGGGGTCATTCAGGTCAAATGGAATTAAATTGCTATAGCCCTGTCAATTGTGTAGGATGATGAACTTGGTGGGTGTGTCCACATTCAGTGTCCACAAATTGGAAGGTCATTTCAAGGTCTGCAGGTCATTCAAGTCAATGGAATTAAATTGCTATAGCCCTTGTCCATTTGGTAGGATGATGAACTTGGTGGGTGTGGTCAGCATTCATTGCCCAAAAAAATTGAAGGGCATTTCAGTCATGCGGGGTCCTCCAAGGTCAAATCACTAAGTATTTGATAGATATGAAACTTTGTTGGGTGTGGTCAACATTCAGTGCCAAAATTTTTATGGTCATGAAAACTGATGGTGTAGTACGCATTCATTGCCAAAAATTTTGAAGGTCTTTCAGTCATGGGGTTTATTTCAAGGTCACTAACTCACATTGTTAGGTCATGAAACTTTTGTGGATGTGGTCAACACTTTCTAAACGAAAATTTGTGAATGGTCATTTCCATCTGTCAAGTTGGCGTCATCTACGGTCACAAATAACTACAAATGGTCAATGTAGTCAACATTTGATATCGTTAAATTGCAAACGGCTATGGCAGAAGCCTCATTGGTTTTAGAAGCCATTATTTCCATCACAATTCTCCCTGTGACTTAAAATTATTTTCCCTGGCAATTTAGCTATCGCGACGGGCGGAGGACCTTTGTGGTTCGAGAACCGCCATGTGTGGTTTGGATCGTCCCAGGATCTTCACCCCGGTGTGTGGGATCCTGGCTATCACTGGGGTTGTTTTAACAGGGAGAGGTAAAAGTACTTTTGAATAAAGCATTTCCATATTTTGAGGAGCTCACTCTAAAACTGTTGCACTGCAGGGTTGTCTATCAAAGTATTGATCTATCGATATAATTTATTCTATTTGATACACTTTGAATTAGAGAAATGTGTTAAGCCATACATAATGCTTTCTGAATTGGAAGTTTTGCACTTTTATTAATATTAGGTCATGTGACTTCAATAACATTTCCCCAACACACAAAACTCATCTGAGAGACATAATACAAGCTTCTCGGAGTTAATGCCACTCAGTAATGTTCATGGAACGTGGATCATATAATAAGTACTTTGAAGAACTATATACGGGTATTTTGATATCTGCATGACCCGTCTATGAAATTAAGAATTTCATTAAGTGGGCATTTTTTTCACAATTTGAGAGAATTGATTTCATACAACCTAATTGATTGCAATAACATTTCTGTTGCACTATCTAAATGGCCTAAAACAGATTTGCTAAAATAAATTGCAGTGACACAGCGCATTATTCTCATTATTTTAGTTAATAAAAAATAATTTGTTTCAAAGTATTGTTGCAATTTTTGCATACAGTTATCTGAAATTCACTTAAATAATATTATCATGGAATTATTTGACCTCTTAAAGGGCTATGGACGGAGCAGACGTATAATTTGTATGACCTCAGGTTCTTCCTAAAGTCCACCAAGTTTAGGAAGTCTTTAATAACATTTTGTTTATTTCAGTGTTCTCAGATTATTCTTTCCAACACCTAACACCACACTGCTGATGACATAAAATATCCAGAATAGTATTAGAAGCACCGTACGGGGAATGGCCCGATTTAAGTATACAATGTTTTCATCTTGATAGTATGGAACCTTCACCCCAAAACCACATTGTAAGTTTTTGTGTGGCTATTTCAATCCGTTTTTTGATGTCAGAGCTAAAACGTGATTTTACACCAAGCCCCATAGAGTAGTGTAAATTAATATGGGGGCACATATGGCTCATAACTTCAAACGCAAACACCTTTTTAGCCCAAAGAATTTTACAGGGTACATGAGAGAAATAATATCTTTCTTCATATACCAAAATTTTGACACTTCCAGTAAAATCTGGGACGAGGCTAATTAGCAAATAGACCATGGCCCTTTAAACAAGGCGTGTCATTATTGTTTCTCATATGGATATTGGAAGGACCATCAGAAAAACCTGCAGATGCTTCTGCGAAATATATCATAGTTTGTCCGAGGACTTGTTTACTGTCAGTCTCCTTCTCCAATATCACGTTCATCGGTTTATTCTCAGTCTAAAACAGTGGTTAGTGACTTGAATTTACGTGACATATTCCAAAAAACACTTCCTTTTATATTGACCTCTTGTAATTTCCAATACAAAGCCCGCTGACATCACCAATGTATTATCGGGATGAAGTTTGATGAAAATAGAAGTGACTGTGATAGGAGGGTCAAAATCCTGATCATCAGTGCAAGTGCATATTTTTGTGTCTCACTGAAAGAGAGATTAGAATGCCCTCTCTTTCATGTCTGTGTGTGAGCGTGTAATTTTTCATATGATGTGAAAGTATTCACCTGTGATTGATTCACCCCATGTCTTGAAGAATGTAGTGACCATCAACTTCAACTTGGTGGAATGATAGATCTATAGTAAGTTCAGCTCTGTACTCACTATTATTATTGATAGTAACAAGTACTAGTATGCTAATTTGCATATTTGGGGTCAATGTGATTTTTTATAGTAATTCAGCTTTGTACTGAGTGGAATCACTTTTATTGATAGTAACAAGTATTAGTATGCTAATTTGCATATTTGGGGTCAATGTGATTAATCCTGTTTAACTTTTGGATATAGTGACTGATCATTTCAGGAACTTAAAGCGGCACTGGCACATTTTCACAAAATATGGAATTTCTTCAATTTACTCTCAAATGATAGTCTAGGCCATTGGAAGAATATAGGCACATTTTACATATAAAAATAACATACTCAAAACAGATAGGGACGTTAATAAGAGGTTAAAGCCATCCAGGTAATTTGTAGGCTAACTTTAAGTTTTTTAGGACTTTAATCAACAAATGTGTATATTACATGAATATCATAGACTCGTACTCATTGATATTAAAACCACAAAGGTCACAGACCGGTCAAACAGGGGTTCATGCCGTGGGAAGCATGCATACGGCGTGTGTTTTCTTGTGTTAAACACTGTTTCCGTCATCTGCTGAATTAATGTCGCCGGCGTGTTAATTATAAAATCGTTCTGTTTACCCATAAGGACACTGATTTGGTGTTAATCATTTCAGGTAAGGGCTAATGTATATAAAGCTTTACAACCATGCAAAAATATCGATTTTGAAGAATCTTGAGGGCGCACTTTTTTTCAAATATGCCAGTGTCTCTTTAAAACTTGGTGTATGTGATATACAACAGATAAAGAGGAAGTATAGTGTTCTTCCCACAATGCATTTTTTCCAGTACAATTTTTGCACTGGTTTTCACATGAGTTTTATTGTGGCAAAAAGTACCTAAATGAACAGAATTCATACCAATTTTGCAGTTTCAGTACTTCTTGTCACTATAAATGCACATGACAACAAGTGCAAAAATTGTATTGCAAGAAATGCATTATGGAAAGAACACTATATCACTATACCTCCTCTTCAACAGATATACTTCCCTTAAGTTTGCTGCTGTATACAGGACAGTGCCCAGGTATTCTGATGGGGGGGGGGGTTGCCGGGGTTGAGTTGGAGCATACTTTGGGGTTATATTTTTTCTTTTTCTTCTCTTTCTTCCAATCTCTCCCTCTTTTTTCCATTTTTTTTTGCAATTGATGGGGTGGACCCTCCTCCTTGTAAGTTGGGGTTATAGGACAGTGTGCCTTCCTCCATTTAACAATCGCATTGATGTTTTTGCTAATGTAATTGCTGCAAAACAACAATGACCTGACGAACCTCGACCACTGCCGTTGCAACGTGAAATGATTGACACCAGTATTACAACATGCCATCTTACACCTTTGTGGTATTTCTCTATGATATCATCTCAAACTTTACTGTTATTAGGAAATGGGAAATTGAGATTTCGGGCCTTTTGGCATCAAGCAACTTCATAAAAACATATACATGTTAAATTTGGTAATTATTCAAGATCAGACTGGCTAAATGAAACAATAGCAGTCATAGTATAACACTGAATAAATTGTGAAATTTTGGATTAAAATGTTGTCCTAAAATATAAGCATGATCATTAGCATGTCACCCATGATAAATTTGAAATTTATCTTTGATCAATATTGACTATTGTGTCTAGAGATATATGTTAAAGTCTTTAGCACTTGTCTTAACACAGTATTTTTATAGCACAACTTAGGCTGGGGTCACACAAGGAAATTTTTGTAATAACTCCATTTTGACACAATTGTAATAACTTGATGACTGCGGTCACACGTATCATTTATTGTAATAGTGTCACATTAAATTTGGGTCATACGCATTATCAATTACGAGGTTGATCTAGGGATCAACGAGACAATTGGAAAAATACCAGGAAAATAAAGAAAATACGTCTCAGAGACTGATTGTCTTAGTCTTTGACAAAGGTGAGCAAAGTTTATGTGAATTTAAAGGTTTTTGCATTTTGTGATTCCAGCACCTTCTGGTTTATCATTTTTCATTAGGATATCCTTGAGAAAAAACTTATTCACAACTTTAGGTTGTGATCCCGACTTTGCGGTTTTGTGTTATGGAGACAAATGCTAGTGCCACGGTCCCATGGCCACTGTGCTATAAATTTATGTCCATTTACGGACAGAAAAATACAAATTGCGACTTTCTACGATTACGACGGAATGTGCACGTAAGATTTGGTACACATTGGATTACTAATGTAAATGGTTCAGATGATATAAACTCAGCTTTTTTTTAGGTACAGTCGGGGGGGGACGAGGCTGTGGATCACGAAATGCCCCTTTAACACTTAGAGTGACCAAGGGGTTTTCACTCCCGTTGGTGCCAAGGGGGGGGGGGTTCAATGGGACCCCCCTAAGGACACCACTTTCCGGACAGAATTTTTGTACAAAATAATACCACAGGTGAAGGTCACATAAGACAACACAACTCAGCAATATCTAAAAAAAATGAAATTTGTTATTGGGGCTGCAAATTAGGCGGCAAAACATTGTTTCAAAAACCCCAGAAAATGGGCAAAAAGACGGAAAATCAAATGAGCCTTGCGCTTACATCCAAACTTTGAAAACTTATTTATGTGATTGTCTACTCTGAAGCCCTAAAAATTAAATATATTAACAAAAAACTGAAGTTTTAGGATCCTTCTATTTTTAACGGTTGTGCAAAATATTCATGATTTTCCCGATAGACTGGTTACAGTAACGGTTAAGCAAACGTCCACAATGAAATTGTTTGTTTTCAGACATAAAGGTTAATTATTTTATGTTTTCTCATATTTTTTACTTATATGTATGTGTAACATATATCAGCAAAAAATTGCTTTGGTTCTTGATTTTTTTAATATTCTCAGTTGGAATTCCGTTAGTGCCCAAGGGGGGGGGGTCGCATGAGGACCCTCACTAATTAACTATTAACGGCTTGGCCGATTTTATTTTTGTATGAAAGAAGCGCATTTAAAAGTCAGACCAATTACAAAAAAATTTGGCGTGAAAAACCCACGCGTGTAAAAGCGGCCAGCGCGAAAACAAAATTTGGAGGGTCCCTAGGAACCCCCCCTTGGTCCAATTAAATGTTAAACCTTGAGACATGGTAGTGAACGTTGGTACTGTAAATGATGGTAAGAATTGATGACTCGATTCCCATTCAACATGCATGTGCAATGCAGTAGTTGATATCCGGGTTGTGCCAGGAACAGGGTATGTGTTGCTATGATCAGGGAGCAATTTCAGGAACGGGAGGAAAGCTGAGTGGATAAGTTCGCCATCATGGGTTGGTGAGTTTTTCGTATACAACAATGACATGGGGTTAAGCAGTTTTTCGTTGAATTATTACATCGATATCACATAAAGCGCTACACAGCATGAAAATTGTCAGCCTTGAAAGATGGTGACACAATACACCAACAACAATCTTGTAGTAAATACTACAATAAAGTGGCATGTTGTAATCGATATGACCCCGGCCTTACGAAGAGGCCGAAACCGCGAAACCCCTACATCCTCATAAACAAAATGTGCTTATTAGTATATGTGTACTACCACACATTGTGGTAGATACCTCCAATTATACAAAAATTAAGTACCAATATCACCAGTGTGATGTCGTAGTGAGGCCATAGCTCATACCAAACCATGAAAATTCTTTAATGCTCAAAGTTGTATAGTATAGTACGATTTTTTTATTCCGGTCAGTTCATTAAAGTTTTTGGGGGACGTGTCAACGTCCTTCGTTTGAGAGGGTGTCTGCTTTACCCACTAACTCAATAGAAATTCTAATGTGACCATGTCGGATCAGATTAAGGCCATAATTATAAAAAGTCCCTTTTCTCACGAAGAAAATAATGCAAGGCAAATGCACTGAATAAATTCCAAAAAAACTTGAATAAACTGAAGCATTCAACATATGAAAAGAATTGATACGAATAAGTAATTATTACTCGCCAAATTTTATTTGTCATTATTGCTGGAAGAGGAAGAATCTCCACTATCAGAATCCTTCACCATTTTTACAACAACACCAGGAATTTCAATATTACATATGTTGTTGTTTTTCCAGCATGATTTATCTATATCAACAACTGCTTGCATGCATTTTCCTTCAGTATTTTTCGTCACTAAGGAATATTAGAAAATCTGATATGTTTAAGCTGGTTTACATTTATTCGTCTTGTTACAGAAATAATGTTTGTCATCTTTGTCCAATATATCTAAGTACTGAAAGTTTTGGTCACTCATAACAAACTACAATATTTACGTGGCCTAATCCTCCTCAGATTAAGAGGTTCACCTGGCCTCGATGTTCATGACAATTATCCCTTCTTTGATTGTCTCCAAACAAAGGAATCGATAGCGTGTCTCAGACTGTAAGACAATCTATTCAATTGAATCTGGTATGAAGCCTTTACATGTTCGATACAAAAAGGGTTCATGTAAAATGGGTTAGAGCATCTTATTCTGTTGAACAAAGTTGAGCATTTCATCTGTTAATACGCCTTTTTAGTTTTGATCTCAACTCATCCCCTCCAGATGTGTTCGTACCATCGACAATATGCGTTTACTGACAGGAATAAAAAATCAGACTAAGAGTAAAACCAAGTTTTAAATTCGGTTTCTGGTCCCCGCTATAATGGGGGTGGACGGATTCACCTCACATTCCAGTAATACTGCTGTGGGAGTATTTTTGGAGCAAAAGATAATTGACCGGATGCCCCTTCAAGTCAATGTGCGGAATGGCTGCCATTAGCTCTTTCAGAGACCCTCAAATTACTTATATTTAACCGCAAACCAGCAGTTTTGGGAATCCTGTATGTTTACGGTGTGTTTGCAATCCGTCATTTTCCCCATAGAGTTTTTTACAGTAACGGTTTGGCAAAGTACAGATAAATTGGTTTGTTTTCGCACATAAAGGGTTAATGTATTTTTAATGTCGACTATAGATTGTTTACTTACATGTATTTGTAACTTATATCACAAAAAATTTGCTTTGGTTCGCGGTTTCTTTTATTCTTATTTTGTAAAAATCATCTCTCCAATGACTTCCGTAGTGCCCAAGGGGGTGGTCCATGGTACCCCCCACTAATTAACCCAATTAACGCTTGGCCGATTTAATTATTTTTGGTATAAAAAAATCGTCATTTAAAAGTCAGACAATTACAAAAATTCGTGCAAAAATCCCCAACGCGAAAAGGGCCCAGCGCGAAAACAAATTTTGGGGGATCCTAGGAACCCCCCCCCTTGGTCACTTAAGTTTAGCATACCTCTTGTAACTTTTTTTCAACTTTTTTTACCCTTCTTTGTGGAGGGCACTGCGACCTCACTCCTCGCGTTTAGCAGTGTCCTCGTTCCCTTCACCATGTATGCATTCCAAAATACTGCCTTGTATATGTGTTTTTTCTGTAATATTATCACCTATATGAAAATATGATTTACAATTTAACCATAGTCTACTTTATCATTTGTATACAACCAAATTAGTTTCCCCTCTGGTCCATAAATCGATGGTTCTATCTATATAATTACAGGTTTATCACTGTTATTTGTATACATGTTTGTGAAGAGGGCAAAATAAATATGAATTAATGATGACAATGAAATAGTACTGGTTACTAGGATAGCCAGGATAGCAGGCCCTCAAGGGAGCACATGTACAAAATCCCTCCACTGCTCCACTCTGTGGAAGTGCAACCCCACCGCTATAGTTCCTACCTAGAATTTGAGTTTAATTTGTTTAGTTTTTGGCGGATATTTGTCATAGAGATTTTATTCATGTGCGTATTCTTTCTTATTTAACTTATATTTAAAAAAATCAATGAGAAACCATCTTGTCAGTATGATACAGTGGCATATGTGAACTGCCGTGAAACACAGATTCTGTGGGGGTCAGAAGTTAGAAAAAACAGGATGTAATTTTCAAATCTAATTTGCAAAAACCTGACATTGTCAATCTAGGTTCAAAAAATATATTTTATAGAACATGAATTCAAAATTCTCTCCTACAAATTTTATTGCTCTAGGTAAGGCAGGGGCAAAGATATGAAGGATACAACTAAGGGCATAAAGCACATGTTTCAATAGGCAGACCATTTTGTACTGTGCCCCCTCAAGCTGACTTGACCTGACCACAGTTGACCTCAACTGACCTGACCTGACCTCAAAACTGGCAAAAATGAAAGGTGTGACCAAAATTCCCAGAAACTTCATGTGTTTTCCTTTGTTTTTAATGAAATAAACTGGAAGAAAGTAGACTCTTTCATGCTATTAGAACAAAGATTTGTTTTCATTAAGGAAAGCAATGTTTGCCATCCTTTCTATACCCAGGAAGTTTGATGATCCAATCTACCTGAAGGTGAATAGGTATGGTTACATAAATCAGATCCCATATATTCATCACATAATGTTCCAAGCATTGCTTATTCCAATTTCAACACACGACTTGCTGCGTGAAATAAACCATCTGAGGCAGTATTAAGAGAAATGACTAAATTGTGCGTGAAGCTGTTGAGACTGCTTGGCCTGTGCATTTCGCTCTTCAGCCAGCTTTTTAGATGATTACAACTATTTATGATAACCCAGATATACCCATTCCCCCTTTACCGCTCTACTCAAACACATAGTGCATAAACTACAACCTGGAGCTTGACCTTTGACCTCAGTCAGGCTATGTTAACTCAATACATCTTTAAACTGAGTTGACCCAATGGTAAATGCGCTATAGTGGAAAAGTAAATGCCCTCATAAACACAGGTACGACATCCCTTACAGAGTTGATGGTCAGAGATAGTAGATATTATTTCTTGCATGTTTTTATTATGCTTTGTCGGTTTTCATGCCAAATTATTTAGCATCCTGTTGGTTATGCTTGTAGTTTTCGCTGGCTGCGGCTGAGCTGTTTCTTGGTGATGTTTTTTCCACCTGGGGCAGTGATACCATTTACAACATGACACGCAACCCATAGAGAAGAACCATCACGAGGAGTTCTCTTTTAACAATGTAGTAATAAGGCCTGCGTCGGTCTGTAGAAATATAGAAATAAGAAATCTTGACGTCTTAAAGAGGGTATTTTATCAAGAATGGAATCGGAAGAATCGGAAGGTAAAAGTACTTTGCCCAATGGTGAGATAGGAGTAGCTGGTGGTCTCAAAGCTACCCTTGGAATTGTATCAGCAGAGACGTTAACGGTAAGATTGAGCATGGTATTATAAATTTGCATCCGGGCTTACAGCATTTTATGTGCTCTCTATGAAAGGTTTTTGTTGCAAAAATCTATGGACCCATTGGCTACACCATAATATAGACTTTTGTTATTAAACTCTAAAATATTTAGGAGCTATGAATTACTAATACACAAAATTAGATCAAATTCCAATTTCTATCAGAAAAGCTTACGATCTTCACTACGTGCATGGATTTATCATTTTCAGCATGTGGTTTTACTTCAGAGCAAGCTATAACTATTGCCCACTAGATTTGAATGTTATTTTCCCATAAATATTTATTTATAAATTCTTTTCAATTACAAAATAAGGTATCATATGTTTGCAATTAGATTGTCATTTTAAAAATATTTAAAATAACTTAAAAGGTGGTATGTGAAAAAATGTCAAAAAAAAGGAAAGGGATTGAAATTGAGTGTTTTTTAATCATACATTCAGGAAACAAAAATAAAAATTTGAACACACAATTCGTTGAATAATTGAAGGTAGCAGGCCATGTATGTTTACTTGCTTTGGGTGCATGAGTGCAATTAGGAATAAGCTATATGATGCCTGATATCATATGTAACAAAATGAAATGCCATCCATGTTTTTTTACAATCAACTCCCAATGCCTGGGTATTCTTCATATTCATTATAGGACTCATGTGCTGAACTTAGTAACAGCTTACACGTTTATACTCCATCATACTGAGCCTATCAAGTCATGTTGTCTCAGCATTTTGTAGGATCAAGGTGATCTTACTTTTCCTAGAATTAAAGGTGCATAGGGTGCGGTTTGTGATAGTATCATTTTGTTCTGTATGGTTCTGAAATAGAACACGAAAAAGATTTATTTCCAAAACTTAAGTTGATTCTATGATGTTGCGTTAATCCCCTGGATTAAAAATCCCTGGGTGATATTAAAGGCTTTTCACACTGAGCCGTGATCGATCGACTTTGGCGATGATCGACGTTTTTGAAGACTAGTGCAGCCGTTTTCTGAAGTTACGAGAGCGCTTGAGCAATAGCGCTTAGTTACTATGTTAAGGTTTTCCAAAGGAAAAAGTATATAATGAAGCTTGCTACTTTCACGAAATACCTCTTTTTGAGGCATTTACGGCAGTAGTTGTCGAACTACTTTTTAATGATGAGGTATATGGCCATCTTTTAAGTGATATGCTTTGCCATTTGGTTTGTTTCCGCACAGAAATTTGTGGAGTTTCCGCTTGTGAAATTGAACGGAATGAGTAAGAAAATTCAAAATGGCGGATTAGATCGTAAGTAAATTGCGTGAAGTGAAGATGTGGCTGTATTTGAGGAAGCCACACAGCGACAGTGTGTCGAGTTTTCTGTGAATGTATTATAATGCATTTGGTAGCTGGTTTAAAGTCTACAGACGGCGATCGACGAAAAAGTTTGTGAATCGATCACCGGCTCAGTTGAAAAGCTTATTGTGTAACGAAGATTCCTCCCTTCAGTCTGTGTATGTGGCTATGTATATGTATTCCATTTTGGTTAGGGTTAAGTTGGTTAGGTAAATTGGTTAGGTCGATAAAAGGTGTACTTCTACCAGATCGACCAATGTCCGAATTTTACGAAACTTGGTATGTGGGTAGTAGTACATCCAAGTAATACCCGAGCTCCGTGGTCATACTTATTTTGTGGATATTAATGAGCTCATTTGCATATTTGCTCTGATTGGCTTATTACTAAAAATGTGAATTCTACCAGATCCCAATGTTCAAATTTGATGAAAATGGATTTTACATGGGGGCAGTGGTACTGGAAAAAAAAACAAACAAAACCCGTGCAAATAATACACATGCACGTGTCATCACCTTTGATGCATATTATAAGGCAGCTATTTGATAATATTGGTGGTTTCCCCACCACTTTGTTCCCTGTCATGTGGATCTAAAAGTTTTTAAACTGCCAGTATATTTTTCTGTTGTGAACGCTTGCTTATATCCAGTGCAGATAGGACACTGTGTGATAATTTTTGTCTCTGTTTATGCGACAGAAATGATAAAATTAATAATCTACCAGAGAAAACGGTTGCTGTAAAGGTTAGCATAAGAAATGCAATAATTAGGTTCAATATTTCAGGTTGGTGTGGAGAAGTCATGGATTTGTACAGGTAATTACATTGTTTAACTCAAGTGATATCTCACTGTTTTTGAGTGTTGGTCATTTCATCTCAGTCATGGCATTTCATTTGGTACATAATGTCAAGAAATATTTGGGCCAGTGTGGTCATTAGTGTTAGTGTGTCAGTTAGGGTGTGGTCAATGGGTCATTACTCACACTACATTTCAGTGTATCCATACACTGGTCAATGTTCATTATACTGCACTGGTCAGTGACAGTACAAGTATGTAGGCATACATAACCAATGTTGTTTTTCAAACTTATCTTAAAACACTTAAATGCAATATCAGTAAGGTGGTACTTAAAGGCACTAGCAGGCTTTACTGTCCCTTTTTGCAAATCAATTTGCTTCATATGTTTATAAATAAATTTTGCAGGCCCTGTCCATTGGCATATCTAGAACGCACCTTCGCCTTCAGGTGGACTTTGTCTGAAAACTGGAAAGAAAAGTCCAGGGAGTCAAGTACCTGAAACCATGTTAGTTTTTAAGGGATGGTGCTTATCACAATAGATGTGAATGTTTTGTGCCATATCTTCTTAAAAATTAACTAATGTAGGACTTATAAAAGTATACATTTTTAAAGTAAATGGTAAAAGGAGTCCAAAAACAAATAGATGAATTTTGGGAAGATCATACTTTGAAGAAATTTTCAAATAGAACAGACAATGCTACTCTAAATATGCTCACATGCTTTCTCATATATTGGTCTTAGTGTTTGGTCTTGGCTGTGCTCATTTTGTCGCAAGAAATTAAGTGATGAAGGGTTTGCTGAGAAATGGTCAGTGAAGTGTGGACATGGTGTTATGGATCATTTGGTAGTGTAATATTGTGATTATTTCAGAAGATCTTGTGAGTGGCTGGGTACTTTGACCAGGATCATGGCTAGTGACCCATCCACCAGTACTTTTTTATACGTAATATTCATTTTGGATGAGCTGTAAAATAAGTTAGATAAGTTGTAGAATGCCACAAAATGAAGGACATCGCACTGGCTTCCTGAAATTGAATGCTCAACACATGAATATGCTGTCAATATAGCTCCCCCCAATTCCACAAAAAGGACAAAAGGTCCACTTTTTGCTGAAAATTTTGATAAAAAGGTCCAAATCTTAGAGAAATTTTGGCAAGAAAGTCCACTTTCTGATGATGAGATGTTCAAAAAGTCCCAAAAAAGGACCATCTTAGGGGGGTTAGGTCCACTTTTAACAAAAAGGTCCACTTTAAACAAAAAAAGTCCACTTTTTCAAAGTCCCGCACCCCCCCCCCCCCCCCCCAACAAAAAAAATCCCGTGTACGGCCCTGTTATACAGTTGGGTCATTTTTCAAAATTTTATAAAATTGAGGAAATTTGCCTTCAATCTGAAGGAAAAATTCCCCAAATTTGCTAAAGTAGTTTTAACTTTTAAAAAAGTGTCATATTTGGCCACAGATCTACATTTTCAATACATCTATGGGTCTTGTTTGCATATCGGTATAGTTAAAAATAATTTTATCATTGTGCGAATTCAAGAAGGTCATAAGTGCAAAGGCTGCCATGCTAATTGTCAAATTCCCATCAAACATAATATTATCCCAAGTCAGTGGCTCTTAAAATGGTACTTCAGGTGACACAGATGTCTGAAGTACTTTCAAGAGCCACTAACTCAAGGAAAGATAAATTGAGTTATCTTGATACATGGATAGATGTATCACATGGCAGCTATTGCATTTATGACCTTTTTGAATTCACACAATGATGTAGGTCCTACTTACGCACATACCTACCCAAACCAAACCAGTGAACCCCTATCCCATGTTGTGCAGCAATTTTGTAATAACATTTTCAACAATGGCAAAAAAAATAATGAAATCTTACTCTATGCTTTATTTTTCTAGTAATAGTGCACAAATAATTAGTTGTGCTGACACCCAGCTGACACATATTCTACAAAGGATGCTGTCAAATAACCTTTTTGCACTCTTAAGACCATATTGATCTGCATTTCAGTTAATTTATTGATCTGCACTTGAGCTTTAGAACTTGGAGACTCCACTCCTTCAAAAATAAACAGCAACTACTCTAATTCAGTGGTACTGTTCTGCATGTTGATTGGTGTAAGAACAATAAAGTAGTAAAGTTACCCCTACCCCTAACTTTTTGGAGGGCGTGAAAAAATAAAGGCCTTCGCAAAAAACATAAGTCCTTTTAAAAACTGATGAAGTTTAAGGCTAACAATATAATTGCTATACCAAGACATCCTCTAGAGAAAGTTTATAATTTGTTTAGCTGAGAGTCCAGGTTTTTTGAAGGACTTATTTTTTTGCGAGCCGATGGTTGCTCAAATTTGAGCGCTTCGGGCAGAGAAAGGATATGCCTTTACAGTGCTATGGGAAAAAATTTCAGTTAATAATTATGAATGTGTTATTTCAGATGCAGTTTCTACACAAATTTCACCCTAGAAAAATGTATTTTAAGTAGGATAATCTTTCCTTTAAGTTCCACCATTTCGGTCCACCAAACGCAAGTCAAAAGCTGGAACGATTGTCATAAGTTGTAGAATGCCCAAATGAAGGACATCGCAATGGCTCCTGAAATTGATAATGCCTCAACACATGAATATGCGTCAATATAGCTCCCCACTTCACAAAACGGACAAAAAGGTCACTTGTTGCTGAAAATTTTGATAACAGGTACAAATCTTAGGAATTTGGCAAAGAAAGTCCAATTCTGATGATGAGATTGTTCAAAAAGTCCCAAAAAGGCAATCTTAGGGGGGTTGAGGTCCACTTTACAAAAAATGGTCCACTTTAAACAAAAAAAAAGTCAACTTTTTCAAAGTCCGCACCCCCCCCCCCCCCAAACAAAAAAATCCCCCCTTTTTTAAATGGTTTTAATGTTTTTTAGCTTTTTCAAAATTTATAAATTGAGGGAAATTTGCCTTCAATCTGAAGGGAAAAAATTCCCAAATTGCTAAAGTAGTTTTTAACTTTTAAAAAACAGTGTCATATTTGGCCAAAAGATCTACATTTTCAGCATATATGGGTCGTGTGGCATATCGGTATGTTATAATTTTTCATTGTGCGAATTCAAGGAAGGTCATAAGTGCAAAGGCTGCCATGCTAATTGTCAAATTCCCATCAAACATAATATTATCCCAAGTCAGGGCCTTTAAAATGGGACTTAGGTGACACAGATGTCTGAAGTACTTCAGCGTCACTCTAAACTCAAGGAAAGGATAATGAGTTTCTTGATACATGGATAGATTGTATCACCATGGCGCTCTTGCATTTATGAACTTTTGAATTCAACAATGATGTAGGTCCTACTTCTTAGGCACATACCTACCCCAAACCCAACAGGTGCACCACCATAACGTGTTTTGTGCAGACAATTTTGTATAACATTTTCAACAATGGAACAAAAAAAATAATGAAATTTTACTCTATGTTTATTTTTTAGTAATTAGTGCACAAATAATAGTTGTGATGCCACCCAGCTGACACATTCTACAAAGGATGCTGTCAAATAACCTTTTGCAACTCTTAAGACCATATGATCTGCATCTAGGTAATGTATTGATCTGCACTTGAGTTTAGACTGGAGACTCCAATCCTTCAAAAATAAACAGAAATACTCTTAAAAAATTTCATTGGTATGTCTGCATGTGATTGGTGTAAGAACATAGCCGACTAATTACCCTGACCCTATTATATAAATTTCAAAGAGCCTAACACAAGGAAACAGTTGGTGTCTCATTTTAATTGGCACATTGCAAAGAGAGATTTGTTAACAAAGACACAACATCAACAATGGGAAAATTTAAAATGACTCCGTAGATCAACCAAAAGTGGGCATGGCTTGTTTTTACCCAAAACTTTGAACAGGATGGATTTGTTTGTTGTTGTTTGGAAAATGTGGATTACTGTTAAGGGCTGTGAAAGGTGAGGCTTCATGCCGGTATGTAAACTATAAAGTAATTTATGTCCTGATTTGAAAATTAAAAAAATGTCCCCTTTATCCATTTCTGTAAATAGTAATATCAGAAAAATCAGAGTGTCAAGGTAACATTGTGAAAAAGGCTTTCAGTTCAGCACTGATAAGATTGTGCTTAGCCTCTATAGAGAGGAAAGGGACATTTAACAGCGGCAGTTCACTTGATGATGGGGTAGGTTCATTTAGCGTGTAAAATAACAAGAACTATCTGGATCGAACCACAACATAGAATGGCTGATAACAAACTTAATAGAAACATGTACCTACTAGCCTCTGTGTCAATTGCTATGGACCAGATGTGGTTCCGTTTCAGTTTCATGGTTTGTTCCATGGAGGCCGGGTCTGCAAACTATTGCTGGCACCCCCTGGCTTATAAAAAAGGACTACTTGTGAAAGGTACTGTTTGACACTGATTGTTTATTTAGTGTGTGTTTGATATGTTGTAATGTTGGATTTCTGGTATTGGTGTAGTGTTTGCGTTTTGATGGATTGTTGATCGCTATAGGTTGGTGTTTTTTGCTTACACGTTGTTCTGGTTTTAATGGTTGAAGTAGTAGTTGGCGAAGTGTGTTTGTTCTGGGGCATTCAGTGAATCGTGAAACTGTTACATTGTATATCTTGATCGCAAGTAGGCGCATGGATTAAGTGATGATCGATGATTTGTCTGGCAGTTTTAGCTTTGTTCTCATATGTTGATAGTGATTTGAGTTCGTCTTGGTAATTATTGAGTGCGTTGGTTGCTTGCAGTGTGTTTGTGAGGAAAGTCTCCAACAGTTACTGATTTTGACTGTGGTGATTGAATTTGATCGCCATCTGTGATGTGCTGTTTGTTGAAAAGTGTTCTTGGTTTGGCGCCGACTGTGTGGTATTGATGATTATGTAGGATTTCTGGTTTCGTAGTGCCGGCTTGGCTGCGACGTCCGCGTCTTCGTTGCCCGGAATGCCGTGGACTGGGGACCCCAGGTGATGATGAAATTTTTGTTTGCGGTCTTTTTGTCTGTTTGCATGTCTTTATTCCAATGCTATGTGGTCCCGAGGTGGGTTGCGGATGTTTTCGATTGCATCTTGGCTGTCTGTGTGGATGACGATGTTTGTAAGCCGCTGTGTTTTTGCCGTTGCGGATTGATTCGCGAATGGATGCCAATTCTGTTTGTACCGTAGAGCACCGACAGATGTTTTGAATGATTTTGTGGTATGTGGTTGCTACAAAGGCAAAAATCCACAAGTGGCGTCTTCGTTGACGAGACTCAGTGTAGTAAACAAGTGGCGACTCAGGTTTGTTGACTCTGCATCGTGATGCTTTGTAGGGCCGATTCGTTTACTATTGTGGGGTTGGAGTGAGTTTTGTACATTAAGGACGATGAATGGCGAGCGTCCGCGACAGGGTGGGACCAGGGATCAGAGTGCTGAATTAGTTTCTGGGACGGAGGTTTGCGCGGTCCTTGGCTGTGAAGGTTCCAGGCGTCTGCGCGTTTGGAGGAGCCATGTGTTGTCGTTAAAGACTTCCCTTGATTTTGTTCGGCTTTTCGAGATTGGTCGTGAGAGAGTTCTTTTGTAGAGAGTTTGTTTCAGGTTTGCTGGGACTTGGCGGCACAAGATAGATAGTCGTGCTTCAGGTCGGGGGGACTGGAAGTGGCATAATTTCTGCTTCGAGCTGAAGGTTGAACGTTGGCCCAACGATGGAGCGCCGAAGAATTGTGCGAATAGCCTGGTTCTGAAGTGTTTCGAGATGTTTTCGGGCCGTTGTTGTTGCGGAAGGCGACGACTAGAGAGTGTGGATGGAAAATGACGGGTTAAAGTAATAGTAAGCTTGTATATATTTCTGATGATCCTACGCCCTCAATTTTCATCTCGCCTGAGACAATAATATTTATTATTTACATATATGAGTGTGTGTGTGCGTGCTATATTTCAGTATTTACCATATGTATGTGCTGTATTTCTGAAATGGTACCTTGGACATTGCATAAAAGACCATCATGTATGATGCACATATCCAGTTAAAAGAATGAAAATTTATGCAGTACAGTGCAGTATTTGTGGTAGAATGAAGTGCGGTTTTGTGTAATATAGAGCATTGCACTGCAATAAAATGTGCAGTAGAAAATTTGAATTGATCGTAATCATTACATTGTAAGTTATTATAAATATGGTTTTAAAAACAAGGTTGTAGGTATTGTGTATAGGTTAACATGTTAGAGTATAATAAATCAAGATTTTCAAGGGAACCTTTGGGGAAGTATTTGTTTGTCAAAGAATATTAGCATTTTGTGAGCAGAAATTTCAGCATCAATTCGATGCAAACAAAATTTCTGTGAAAGAGCACAAAATTCGTTTAGATTACCGTAAGGTTAGGATGTACAGTTAAGATTAGGATTAATGAATTTCTGAGAAGGATTAGAATCTCACATCATAAAACCGTTATGTGATCAAAGCTGGAGATTTAAAGATACTCAACTTTGGCTCTTTATGTTGATCCCCTTTGTCATTAGCATGCCTCCTTGATTCACATATGGGAAATTTACTCAATGGGATTATGAAATCCATTTTTTAAATTTTTTTATGTGATATTTTTAGGGTGAGGGGTGGGGTTGTTGTATGTGATATAGAATGGGAATAGCACTACCACTCCTGACTTTTTAAATCAGGGATATGTGATAAGTAACGTCCACTCTCGGATAAAAAAAAACTTTTGCTATTTAAATTTGATTAGCTGGTGTCCATTGGACCTTCATATATTTATTCTGTCTGTCAAATGAAAAAACTGTATTTGTTGTATTGATTAACAAACTAAAATGTTATTTTTGTGATGCAATTTTAAATCAAACTTGTGGCTATTTATTAAACCTGGTATAAAGTGAGAATACTAATCACTAACAATAGAAAACTGATCTGAAATTGCTGTGAATGTGTTGCAGTTAGGCACAATCTGAGGTACCATATACTCATCCACCACAGACACAGTTCAGTGGATTGTTACTTGTACAGTTACATTGACATAAACGTAGCTCATGTCTTCTGGATATCATATTATAACCAACAACCAAGCGGGGTGTATTTATACAATACACTGGTTGTTGTAAGTACTGAACTGTGGCCATGGGAATTGAGGCTGCCTTGGCGCATAGTGCAAAGTTGTTTAGTGAGGCTGATGGTGATGAAATTCACAAAATAATTGCTACCTTTGATTTTTTACAAAAGATTTTTTGGTGAATTTAATCTAACGCTGCAGAAAAAATTTAATACAAAAGAATTGACATGAAAAGTGTACACCGCAAAAATATTTGTTATTAGATGGTGTTAACAAGTAAACAAATTTCCTCATGTCATTATGGTATTAACTTCAGAATTATGTTATGGATGTCTTTAGTCACTTAAGTATTCTGCTGGTCTTACATTCACTGTTTGGATCAGGCAAGGGGAAAGTTTGTGTCCATGTTAACCATGCTGGATGTTTTAAATTATACTATCATTATCAGTAAAAAGAAATGGGTGAAAATAGGGAACTTAGCACGGGAGATATGGGCCAAGATTGCAGCTATAGAAGACAACAAAAAATAAAAACAACAAACCAAACCCCAACCAAAAACAACCCCTCCCCCCACCAAAAAACAACCACAACCCCCCCAAAACACATTACCGCCGTGGGGGGGGGTTGGGGTGGGGTCAGAGTACCCCAAGGACTTTAACCATAAGAGGAGTCAAAAATGTTGGTAATCAGACGACAGAAAGATATATTTTGCATTTACCTATGAAAATCTCCCTAGGGCCTTCTAAATGAGTATGAGCGAAAATGTGCCCCATTTTGATCGTTTTTGTTTCACAAAAGATTTGAATATCAAGCACAAATTTTTTCAAATGTGTTTGGGTTGGAAGATATTCTATCAAGATAAAACTTCATTCCACTTAATTGGGCCTCCCCTTTAAGGTAATATACTTGGATGCAATAAGGTGGGAGGGGTGAAAGGGGATAAAACCAAGATCGAGCAGAGATCGTACCCTCCACCCACATCCCATACCAGTGTTTTCGTCTTGTCAATTGTTGACTTTTTGCCGTTAATGAATTTGGTAAATGCTCATTATCCAGGAAATGCATGGAAGAAATTAACATGTAATTGTTATTACCATTCTTTCTACAAAAAGTTCTTTCTTCTTCTTTGGCCAAATGTTTCTTAGAGGCAAAACATTTTTTTGTTTTTTTGCTTAAGGAAAAAAAAAAATAGTTTGTCCTACAACTTCCTGTAGCTCAAACCCTAAGTACTATGTTGTGTCTCTTTTTGTCCCAAAAAGTATGTGCTATGAAGATTTTTTAATTGAATGTTTAGGACAACTTTTTTTTGCCGCCCTTTGTGGCCAAATTTTCCTTTTTCGTCTGACCATTTGAAACAAAATGTTTTAAATCTCTTGACAAACCTTTAAAAAATGTGGTTAAATTAAGAGACACGCTGAGGATGTGTAGAAAAGACTTGTATTATTTTACCACCACCCTATGAATTTACTGAAGAGGGTGTTTTGAATCAATTCCCATGATGCATTGCAAGGGTGCCTATACCGTACTGTACAAAACCAATGTCAGTACTTAGGGATAAAAGTGTTCCAAAAGTTAAGAACAAAAGATAGTTCATAATCATGCTAAAAAGGTCCTTATTGCTTGGTGGGCCAAAAAATAGCATTAGTCAGGAGTTTTTGTGTCGAAAATAGATGTTTATGTGATCACATGACCTTTATTGAGGTGAAATTTCCTAAAAAAGGGTGCATTGTGGGATGACTCAAAACACCTCTGCGTACCACATTACACGAACAGCAGCAGCAGGAAAGTTGAGTTGCTGGTAAAGGTTCCAAATGCTTAGGACCTATACCTAATTGATTGTTGATGTGATGTCACTAAGTAATTTGCCTTTATTTACAGTGCAGGGGCAAGAATAAGAAGCACAGCATATCCAGGCTGACTCAGAAATGATCTCCATACTGGGAAAATCAGAGGGTGTATGAGTCAATCCCACAATTGCCACCAGTTTTGGGAAAAATTTCATTGAATAGGGTCATGTGATCACATTAAAAAATCCTTTCTTAACACATAAAAACCATGACTTAACGCGCATTTAGTAGCCACATAGCGTTAGTACTTAGGAATTTTTTGCCTGATTTGAAATGTCTTGTGGTTTAAATTTCTGCGAAAACACTTTTTTATCCTAATTACTGACAGTATTTTGTACAGTATGGTAGGCCATTGGTATCATCATGGGATTGGATTTGGATTCAACAACACCTCTGGGGAAACACCATTTGGAACAAAGTGATCAAGGTAGCAAGGACGAGCCCAGTGAAATCATACAAACTTAAGGCTAGACCTTGCATTAAAGACACTATCAAAATGCAAAAAAAATAGCCGCACTTAATTTTTCACATAGTCAATTTTTGGCACTGTTGATGGAAATTGTTTTGTATTAAAGGACCCTGTAAGTGGCTAAGATAACCATGACCTATTTGTCAAGAATGGTGATTTTATTTGTTTGTTTACTAATAAAGTTGGGATCTAAATTTTTTTAGGTCTAGAAATAGAGTCGCAAGGGCATTCAAGACCACTTTAAAATGCGTAAGTGTCTGTTTTTCACAAAGAACGTAATATAAGGTGTTGGTATGACCGAACACTAGCAAATGGGCATTTTGAATTTGGAAAAAAAAAAAATGACTAATAGTGGCTTTAAAGGGTGATGGCCCGATTTAATAAATCACTTTTCATTTGAGTGAGTGACCTTGATACCCATATACTCGATATCTGGCATTTCCACCTTGATAGTTCATGTTTTGATATATGAGCTAAAAACGTTTAGGGCACATTTTCCCGGTAAACATCAAACCAAAAAATCATTTAGCCCTAAGAGTTACAGGTAAATGAGGAAAAAAGTTATACAAAAAAATTGACTGAAGCAAGGGGGCACATTTTTCCAGGGGCTCAGACATATATTGAAATTTATTAGTATAGTATAGGCCTACGTGTTTTCACTGTAAATTAGGGTGTGCCGAAATTCATGAATTTTTTTGGGGGAGGGGGACAAGATTTCTGCGTGGGGTTTACCCATCCCCCCAAATGATTACACCACTGTGAAGTCTGGGGGCCTGGGGATCGAGGCGATTAGGGAATAGACAATGGCCTTCAATGTATTTTATTTTATTTATGTTTTGTTTTCATGACAACCAATAAACAAAGTGCACAATGGATTGACCATGTTAGAGCTATTATACAAGGCAATCTGTTTTCATGTAGCTCATAATACGGGTGGTTGGTCGGGACCGTTTTACTGGGATCACTTTGTTCACTGTCGTCTTGTTGTTGTTGTTATTGTTGATGTGAAAAAAGGGTTAACTTCGAGGGATTTAAACAAACGAGTCATAGGTGCAACAACATGCATTCTCATTTGATAGTCAAAGGTCACATACTGGTCAAAGGTCACATTTTTTTTTTTTTAATGAATTTTGGCCAAAGGTCACATACTTGGACCAAAGGTCACATACTTGGTCAAAGGTCACATACTTAGGTCAAAGGTCATCGGGAGGTCAAGGCTTGAAAATGTTAAATTGACCGCCAATTGAAAAGGTGAGTCATAGGTACAACATTGCATCCCTCATTTGTGATGAGGTCAAAGGTCACATCCCAAGGTCAAAGGTCATATCGAGGCCTTCATACAAAACCGGGACTGGCAGGCAGACCGATGTGTGTGTTTTCGCTAGCAATAATAAATTTTTGTTAAGTGGTTCCACGACAGTGCGATAGGGTAACCCTGTGAGGTCTGTCAGCCAATTTGATTGGTCATTTATGATGTTATATGATCTAATTAGCCAATCAGGAACTTGGTAAGAAAAGCATAATAGTGCATGAAGATATTTAGGAGGCTGATTTTTATTGGAAATCCAGTGGAATTTAATGTCCAATGAAAAGTGGCGGACCCCCTAAATAAATATCATGAAGTATTCTCCCTTCACCCTGCAAATGGAGAGATTATACCTCATCTTGCACAGATGTTAACAGTATTATGACCCAATCAGACGATATAAGTAGCCCTCTGGGTTAGATGGTACTTGTTATGATTTAAGTGTATTGTGTTCTTATTTGTGAGAGCCTGGCACTGCCATACAATCACCACTTTTGGAGAACAAACTGAAGTTTGTGTAGAGCGATAAAGTGTTATCGCAAGGCCCTATTCACATGTGCTAAGCGCTGCATATTGAGGTTACTTTTAATCTTTTCCCAAAGTGACGGTCGGAGGATAAAAAAACGACAGTCTCTATTGGGAAAGAACTGGATTTGAACTCTGAAGGCTGAAATCAGGATGATGACAATGAGGAAGGTTTTTGGGAGGAAAAATATGACCCTCCTTATGATTTAAAAATTGATACTACTTCTGAGTTTATCAGTAGGTCCCAAAGACAGAATGGAAAAAGGCCCCGTTAAAGCATCGATAGACAAAACTTAAAGGTGTGCAACGAGAGATTTTGAAGCACTCTAATTTTGTGTAATAATAGTAATTTCCTATAGATTAGAACACTCATAGCTTTCTTACCATGTATTGGATACCGAAATGTGCTTAAAACAGAGGAAAAAGAGAGGGTTTGAATTTGAGTTGCTTAATATTGTCAATATAAAACTAGGGCTGAATTTCGTATTTGCTCATATACGAAATGAGAAATTTCAACAATTTTGTACAAAGAAACAGTTCCTGATTAATCCTATCAGATGGAGAGATTTTTATGGAAAGCTTTACATCAGGGTGTAAAAATCAGTACTTTCGATTTTTTTTTAGGGACACGTATGTGAAATCTATCGTTGATCTTTAAGTGTATTGAGGTTTGAAACACACCAGTTGCATCCACCCTGTGTGTCCATCGTGAGGGTACCTAATACTCTTATTTAAACTTCTTTTTTATACTTTGGAAGAGTGAGAAGGCTCAACCAATTGTATGTTTCTCACATGGAATACAATGCCACAAAAGGTCAGGATTTAAAATGCTAGGACGTTTTTGAACGTACTGAAGATGTTACAAAGATTAGGCCTGTATTTTGTAATTTGGAACACCACTTTAGTGATTTAATTTGGTTTTCAAAATAAAAAAAAAAAAAATTATGATGCTCTGCAGTTAAGTGATTAATAATGATTGCAGAATGGTGAGCAAGCATAGACTATTTGTTTTGGTCAAGAGGATTTGTTGTCAATTTGCCTTGAGCATGCAGGCATTGACCTCATTCAGGTTGGTGACGTGATCGAATCCTCTTTCAACCAATTCATTAAAATTGAATTGTTTTTATCAAAAGAAAGTTTATTTTTTTCATCACCCAAGTGAAAATTACAGCCCAGGTAATATTTCCTTTTGATCTTATCAACAAAATGGTCTCCGAAATGTGTTGAGCACATAATTAGCAGAACTGTCCTTTGGACCAATTTAAAGACACTATCAGTGATTTGAAAAATATTTGAATTGGCAGAATAGCTTCAAAGTGAGGATAAGTCTGTAGAATTCTCATAAGTTACCTTTTCCAAGCGTAGGAGCTTGACAGAAAAGGAAGAAAAAGGCAGTGTTCAAGAACGATTCTCCATTCAATACGTGGTGGAGCCTACGTGTCGATCCCAGGACAGTAATAATGACACAATCTCAGATTCTGTTCTTTGTAGGTTGCTTCTGGTCTTATCATTTGCAGATATGCTAGGCTACTCGTACTTGTGACATACATGTAAAATCTGATTTGATGATTTTTTCATTTGATGATTTCTAGCAAATCACTGATAGTGTCTTTAAACACACTAGCCAATGGCTGGGTGAGTAAATCAAAATATTGTAATAAAATTGCGATGGTATGTTTCATTGTGAGGGAGAAGATGACCATGATCGGTCACCCAACCAAAATTTTGCCATTGCAGCCCCCTGTTGGTGGTCTAAGAAGCACCAACTGTTTACTACTTTCTCAAAACTAGACTACAAGATCTCCCTCTTATCAGAGTGATGAGCTCCAGTGATTTCGAGATTTAGTGATAAGTGTATTTCAATGAATTGTGTTTGTGTGATTATGGAAGTGCTTAAAGATTATTTTTTTGTTGGTTTAAGTGCTTATGATTTATAAAGTGCCCAATTATTATTAATGAGAATAGCCCTTTTGCAAAATATGTCATTTTTTCCCTTTCTGCATTTAAAAATAAGACAGAAAATCAAAATTAATGATGCAAAAATAGGGCATTTGGCCCGAAAAACATACGGAATTATGCGATGTAGTCACGAAAGGCTGCTAGGAAAAAGTGCAGACCTGGTGGCAATGCAATTCGGCCAGAATGCTTAGTGAATGTTTTTGGACTCGTTTTGGATTCAACATTTGGGTGTATGAGTATGTGTGACGGCATATGTTGTCAACTATCATCATATGCAAGGTATCTGATTCATAACAACATAATGAGAGTGTTCCAGGAACATTGTTATTAAAAAAAAAAGGAAACGGTTTACTTAAAATTAGAAAAATAACCGTTTTAATTAGCGAAGTTGATGTGTTGACCTGTAAAACCCTTAATTAGTGTGATTTTTACATGTTTATGCTTTACGATAGAAAAGCAATTAATGTTGTTATATTATGTTGAGAGGTATTCGGCATTAGTTATTAACCGAATTGAGGATTGGCGAAAAGCTCGTTAACAGTGTGTATCAGCTGGTCCTATTAAGCTTGTCTGCTAATCCTAGTGTGTTAACATTTAAGACAGTCATATCAGTGATATCCAAAAGATGTAAATATTGAATTCACAGGAGTAGCTTAAAAATGAAAGATAAGTATGTGAATTCTTGTAAGTTAGTTTTTTCCAACTGAAAAATTGACCCCCCCCCCGACAAAACAGGCTAACAGAAAACAGCAAAAGCACTAGGAATCAATCACCACTACGTGTAGTAATAAGGGTCCCCGTACGGACAGTAATGACTAAAATATCCATTTGTCTTTCTGAAGTTGCTTTTGTTCTTATCATTGTAGGGTATGTTATTTAGGATACCCAAAATGTTACAAACATGTAACAAATCTGATTTAAATTTTTTGATGATTTTTTTTTTTTGATTTTTGAGATAACAAAATAACTGAGTGGTTAGTGCGTTAAACGTGTGTGTTGCATAAGTTTTGAGAGCTTGTAAGCACAAGCACCATGCAAGAATCATCTGTCTTGGAGAAGGTAAATTTGAGGAAAGGGAAAGGATTTTTATGGCTTCCATCTTTGCTGTGCATCTTTATTTTTGCCATAAAATGTCCTCATGATTGAAAACCATGGCTGGGTGTGGCAGCATCCTGGTTTGATCTGCATCAACATTTTTTTTTTAGGATGTGCACAGTTTTGGTGGTGTTCATAATATCAATCCCAGGCTTATATATCATGTATTTATATGCTGTAGTACAATTTTTTTTTAATATCCCAAATTCTATTTCTACTTTTTTTTAAAAACAAAAATCACCTATAGACCGTATTCAATATGACGTCAGCCACCAGACATGTTGGTGGACAAGATGCATACATTCCAGGACTACAATACATTCAGCTGTCAATCGATTCATGTTTAGCGATTGCACAGGGATCATTGACAGGTGAATGTATTGTAGTACTGGAATGCGTCTATCTTGTCCACCAACATGGCTGGCTATTGAATACGGTCTATACTATCTTTCTCAGAAAAGCCTGTTAAAACGGTTAGCTTTTCAGCCATCACAAATTACCAGACCTGTACAAATGTTGTTTAAACATTTTAACCATCATAAAAGGTTTGCTAACTTTGATTAAACTTTTTTCTAAGTAAGGGCAGTACTCAAAATCTGGCAACACTGATTACACTTAAAAGTTTAGACAAGGTCAGCTCATTTAAATGCCCAAATTTTAGTCCATTTAAAAGTCTGTGCAAAGATTCCAAAATATACATTCCCAGGTCATTTAAAAGACACCCAACCATGCTCAAAAAGATTTGTACATTGAAGAGTTCTTAACCACCTTTTGTTGAATCTTTGCTTGACTTACTTTCTGCAAGGTAAAATGACAGGTTGACAACAACATTGAATATACAGCCTTCAGCATGATTAGCCACCTCACCCATGTGATCGCCACTTGATCGGCACACTTGTTCAATCAGCTGGGTTGTGTTTGTTGTCATGTCTGTGTTGACCAATAGATTGTGCCGGGTAATTTGCCCTTCCAACCAGCATAGCAGGCTGGTATTAAAGTTCTTTCCATGGGAAAGGCTGTGAGGGGAGGTGTGTGAGGACCAAGGAAGTTTGGACTATGAACGTTATCATTATTTAAAGTCCGAATACCAGCTGATTGTGAGTTGAAATACCAATGTGGTCAACATTTGACAGAGCAAGTTTTCAGCTGTTACTTTTAGGAGGTGTGTCTTTGCTCTGTTGCAGTGTGGAAGTGGCCCAATACCTTGAACTTGCAACATCTATACACTTGAATTTCCATTGATGGGGAAGTTGTTGTTATGATAAGGGAGCATTATAGCCAGGGTTTGAGCAAGTTGTAGCCAGCTAGTTCACTTTGGATGGAAATATTTGCATGTACAACAAATGCAGGGAACGTGTCCTAATTGAGTAATATCACATGGAAGATACTATGAGGAAATACATACAGTATTGTCTTCGGAGTTTGATTTGTGGTAATTGTAACATCCTTGTTTGAGCAGTGAAATTGTAAACCTGATTATGCAAATGGATTACTTTTTGTCATTGTCATCTTTGTTAGTCCGGATGGATTTGTAAATGCGAGTATCATAATGCCAACATCACTGAAAGGAGGTGCAATGCACAGTTTACAATCATTTTACAAGAAAGGATTTTCCAAACTTTTTCACCGATGTGATGTGTCGTCACAAGAAGGGGTAAGTCTGGGGGTTCAGACCTCTTCTGATTAGAGCCAAGTCTTGTAATTGTTGAATTTGTCAAGGAAATTAAGTCATTATCAAAAAATAAAGGGAAATCAGGGAAAAGGGAGGGCTTATATGTGCCAGCAAATGTTTCAACTATTCAAAAGATCCACTCTTTTAAGATTAACTTTTAAGTACAGGTTTATGTGGGGTGGGTGTGCACTAAATTTGTATGTGCTGGTATTGGTTGATACAGGACCTCTTTGAAGGGGCTTGGGCAGATTTTTTAATTTCTGCTAGTAAAAACCAGTGCACTTATCTCATGCTCACTTCATTTACTGGCAAGTGTTAGAAATAAGCCCTGCCAGTTTGAACTTAACCACAGATTTCTATTTATAACACTAGATAGTGAACGCCAGCTCAAAAGCTGTAACCATCTTTTCCCGCAGTGCGTACTTATTTCCATAGCGTGGTGTACCAATTTATTCATATATTCCCTGATTTACATAGCGTGGTGTACCAATTTATTCATATATTCCCTGATTTACATAGCGTGGTGTACCAATTTATTCATCTATTCACGCATTTGCATAGAACGATGTACCGTTTTCAGGCTAACAGGTTACGGCGCATGCGCGTACGCGTGTGAGTTTCGAATGGATACCGTAATGAATATTTATAATTTTCAAAACACGGTTACGGTGGCCGCCTATTCTTCAACGCGGGCGTACGGCATCTCTGTTATTAATATCTATGAACTTAACATAACTATTCCTTCATGAGAAACACACAATTTATTAGCAGCGTAAGAAGCAAGCTGAATGCTACAAATGTGCAACAAATACAGTGCTTTACAATTGACAATGACAATCACTATACAACATGGTAATAAGAAAAACAACAATGTAATTTTGTTTATGCAGGTGGTAACTGGCACTCCGTATGAATAAAAAAAATACTACAAATGTCGCTAATGCGACTTTGCATTGTTACTACACTACAAGAAGGCTAAATACTTCAGTGCGCTTAAAATATGCAAGCCTTGTTGTACCATGTCCAAGTACATAAACAGCCTAACATATGATGATGCTTGAGCCTAGCTATGCTACTCATAGGCATAAATCCCAGGGAGGGGGTTTTAACCCCCCCAATATTTTGATGAGGGGGATGGTCAATACAATCATCCCCCCAATATTGTTGCCGTTCATGTGTTTTTGACCAAAAATAATGTCATATTTTACCATAATAGTTTCAAAATTGGTAAATTTCAGTGCGCGCATTTTGTTCTAATTACAATTACATTTAAGGATTTTAGCTTCTAAATGGCAAAATTTTTAGTGTGCTTCGCACGCACATGTGCTAGTAATGGATCTTTTACATGCACGTCACCTCCAAGAGGGGAGTGCCCCTTCCCTCCCCGGGATGTTACAAAGGCATCACAACCACATATAAGCGGTTGTGGTGCCTTTGGGCCCTTTGGCCCCTCAAAACTCCCCCTGTGTAGCATTATTATAGTTACCAGCTGTGAATCTCTAACTTGTTTGGACCATTTTGTGTTATATTTTTGCATTCCAGTTGGTGATGCCCATTTGAAGATATCCTGCCCTAATTTGTTCCTTTCTTGAGGATTCTGAGGTGTTGAGTGGACAATTTTACAACATGTTTATTTTTGGAGTGGGAGGGTAAAGGGAGTTAGGGATAAAATCAATGATGCACAGTTCCTTGACTAAACAGTTGATCAATTTATCAATAAGGATTTTGAGACAAGGATGTCATGCATCAAACATAAATTGATCATCCATGCAAACTTGAATTCTTACATATCAAGATATTTATGGGTCTTAACATTATTCCAGACAACATAGTCTATGATGTTACTTTTATAGGCCTGCTCATTGTCTGTTTATCATTCTGTTAGTTGATTTTGAGGAAAATCAGTTTGAAGTGAAGATCATCCAAACCCCTTATAACACACATGGAAAAGATTAACTTGTCAAGAAAAGGGTTTTATTTGACAAATTTAAAATGCATTTTTATCACCATTCAAGAAAATCAAGCTAAAAGTGTTTTCATGTTTAATTAACAATTGCCAGCAAAATTACATACTAAATTAATGTCAAAATCATTCTCAGTTTTAGTGCATGACAAATTACAATACAAATAATACATTTATATTTTTATGGAAATTGCTAATTTAACAAAAAACTATAAATTCATATTAATTTATCATACCATAAAATTTAATTTGTAATGGACTAAAAAATTACAAGTTAACAACTCAACTTTTTCACCCAGGCCTAGCAGGCCTAGATAATAAAACATAAGTCTTATAGCTTGCCTATTAACTTCAGATCATTTAAAAAGTCACCTAAAAACACTGACCAA
Organism: Ophioderma brevispina; assembly: GCA_023653785.1. Taxonomy (NCBI): domain Eukaryota; kingdom Metazoa; phylum Echinodermata; class Ophiuroidea; order Amphilepidida; family Ophiodermatidae; genus Ophioderma; species Ophioderma brevispina. Next base: position 168,023 of record JAMKCH010019504.1, read on the forward strand.
AGACTAGGCTTGTTTGGACTCATTTGAAGGCATTTTTATTGCACTGATTCTAAACATTGTCAAGGAAATACAATTTTAAAATCTGAATGACTTAACTGTCTGCAGTAACAGGTGTTTAAAGGTGCAACGAGATATTTTGATGTACCCAAATATTGTGTCATAATAGTTATTTCATATAGATTAGACAGTCATTAGATTTCCTACCTTGTTTTTTTGGCTACAGAAATGTCTTAAAAGGGGGAAAAAGTGATTTTGATTTGCTAATACATGTATTTCAATACAAAACATAGGCTGAATTTCATATTTGCTCCTATACGAAATTAGAAATGTCACAATTTTTGCCAAATTTTTACCAAAGAAATATTTCTCAGCTTAATCCTTTCAGATTGGATATTTTTGATGGATATTTACACCAGGGCAAAAATCAGTACTTTCGATTTTTTAGGGACACCCGATATATGGAATCTCTCGTTGCACCTTTAATGTAAATTCAAAATTTGTCTCCACACGTTAGCCAACTATTGGCTAACAACAAACAAATGTTGTGTAATGTGTTAAGACGAAAGTAACTCTATCTGTGTAGCAGATTGGTCATAGTTTGAATTAAATTTTGGACAAATTTGCCAGCAGACCTTATCTGAAATTCATAAATTTGGGAAAAAGAATGTGTATCATTGATATCGTCAATTAATGGTATGCTAAATATCAGATCATTCCATTATTCAAAATTGGAAGGACCTTACCAATGCATTCACAATATAACACAAGCTTGTAGAAGGAGGGATTTTGGAATAAGGGCCTTCACAAAGTTTTGGTTTACATCTTTCAAGTTTACCATTTACTAATTAGTAAATGAAATTTTACAACCCAAGTCATGGTTGTTTGGGGCTTTTGACCTTAATCCCAGGACCAGGGGTCACATTGGAAGAGCACAAATTTGAAGGAACTATTTTTAACATTTCTGCCAATTTCAAATATTTTAAAAGATATAAAGGGGATGATCGATTGAATGACCTTTACCCCAAAATTCCCTCTGTAAAGTTTTTTGGGTTATGGGGATGAGACCATTAGTCATAAAATAAAAAGTAAATAAATACCAGTATTTACGACATATAGCGCTTTACACAATTAAGTCTCAAAGCACTTTACATTTATTCTGCTGTCGCTAGGATAAGTCACATTTTCACATATTGAAAATTCAGCAGCCAATTATAATGGTGCACAGTATGACTACCCCTGACAGCTCCCCATTTACGCCTGGGTGAAGTGAGACAAACGAGATATAGTGTCTTGCCCAGGGACACGTCACATTGGCCACGGCGGGGCTCGAACTTACAACCTAACAATCACGAGTCCTGTGCTTTTCCACTGCACCACGCATGCTCTCAAAAAGGTAATCATGCCAGGGACCTCTTTAATTTGCGAAAGAAAGTCTTGTTTCATATTTCATGTGTTCTGACTTTGTCACATCCCATGTGAAAAATCAAGAACTATCATTTTTGTTGCCTCTTTTCTGGAGGAGGACCATTTAACGTTTTAAATGGTCATGATGACCTGGGATTCAAACATGTTACAGAGTAGTTCATCAAAAATCAACAACGATGCATCTATGCGTCCGTGTATTTTTATTCCGCGAGGGCGGCTATATGCGGACGCATCAGATGCAGAGTTGTTACAGAGTGGTTCATCACAAATCAACATGTTTGAATCCCTTTCAACAAGGAAAATCTTCTTGAAAATTTATTAATTCTCACTATAATACTAAAATTAATGTTCCCAGTTCACAGAAATCTTTCCTTGTTAAAATATTTTAGCAAAATCTAAAGCAAAGCGATGGTTTTTGCAAGTTTGTTGCTTTGCAGTTTGCACCTGGTGTCCTAGCGCATACTCAGAGTTCCAAACGTGACGAACAGTGTGTCGACTTAAGCGTACCGCGTAAACGCAGTCTTCCCTTAACACTGCGCCGGGCGTAACACACTAATTTGCATATCAACTATGGGTTGATAATGAATCAACACCGGTACGCTCCTGTACAAGGAGATACGGTGAGTTGTTGAAAATTAGACTATAGCCATGTTCAGGTGAAACTAAATCCAATTATTTTACTTCACTCCAAGTTGTGTCCACACAATGGCCAAAACTCTGAAATCATCCCCCTGACCATTCTTCCCACCTCTCACATCTGGGTATAGACTGCAAGTTGTGATATTCAAACACAGGAATTGTCAACAAAGGTCATCCCCGCTCACTATCCCCTGAAGCTGTCCACAAGGCACAACACTCCAAAGGGCGCACACCACCAAATAACATTCCCATTGAAATACACGCTAAATTGACTTGAAATAAGTTCAAATTTCAACCCCACGTGACATCATATTAGATGTTTTGAAGATATTTCTATATCAAAAAAAGATGAAAATTTTTAAAAATCATGGTAATTTGATACTGATACAGGATAGAATTCGAGATACAGGCTTGTGAATAGCGCCACCACTTTTTCCACTCGACACATAAAACCCATAGCCGTATCCGAGCACGAAGGCCTAATTTATTTGTAGATTCAATTTATTTATTTTCTGATATTCCAAGTATAAAACATTGTCTGCACTATTCATTTAAATATTAACATTTGACAATCAACAATATCTACGCACCATGCCACACCAATTTGCTTACAATTGACGGTATGTTTTTACCGGAACTACTCACCATTACACAAAATGCGGAGTAGTGGAGTGATGTAGTGGTGTGCTCCCTTTAAACATACAATTTTTTTAGTTTTATTTATTTTCATAAACATTACTTCATTCTAAGAAAAAGTGTCACTTATTATTAAGATATTCATCCGATTTGGAAAAATAGCCTTTTGAACGTGGGAAGTCACAGCAGAAAATGCCTGAAATGCGCTCTTTTTGACAAATTGCAGCTATATGGTCTGCCCAATGCCAGTAGTGGACATTGTGTTTTAAGAGTTTTATGAAAATAATGGCGTCGAAGAGTGAGAAATTGAAAACAGTTATGTGAAACAAAGCATCGGATGCAAATCACAAACTCTAGGAAGCGATTTCATGGTGCCTAAGCTTCGCCCCCCCCCCTTAACAGCATCAAAAACCGAAAAATGACGAATGTGCGGCGCCCGAATGCATCCAATAGTCCATTTCGCTCCCACTCTCCTTCTCACGTTTGGGGATAATTTGTTGGGGATAAGGCTAGGGTTAGATTAGAATAAGAAGTTAGAGTTGGTGATAAGAGTTAGGGTTAGGATAGGGTTAGGGTTAGCGATCGGTTAGGGTTAGATGTTTGAGTTAGGGTTAGGGTTGGGTTAGGGTTAGATTTGGGGCCTAGGGTTAGAGTTAGGGTTAGAATTACGGTTAGGGTCGGGTCCATGGTTAATATTGGGGCTGGGACTAGGCTTTAGGGGTATTATAATGCTCGCGTGGAAATCCACGTAAAAGTTACCTACAAGATGGTAATGTGTATGAACCGATTCTTGCCTCTTCAAATGGGCTTACCGTGGTCATTTTGAACAAGGTTAGGGTTCAAAGAGAGCCCGTGTGGAGACTTTATAAAAAAATAAATTATCAATTTATTAAATGGTATTACAACATCACTTAATATGCAAAGTTCACAGTGATCGTTCTTCCACCATGCTGTCTCTTGGGAATAGAATAAGCAGTTTGATGACAAAATGCCGTTATTTTGGCTCTTGCACGGAGGGTAATCAGGATGTTCGCTTTGAAATTGAATGCATTACCGCGAAGGAAGATCACAGTGTTATCTCTCGTATAGACATAATATTGTTGAAAGATAATTCCATAGAACATTGCAGCACTTTCAAGAAACTTTCAATTTTTTGTGCAGCAACATATAAATATAGACAAAATCGCCACTTTTAACCAAAAATGGCCAAAATGAACAAATCATGTTAATCCGTTAAAATTGCTGGGTAAGACTGTTTGTGACTTAATTTCTTCTACAAAAAGTCTCTAAATTACACCGAAAGCTTCATTTTAGGACAAATAGCAATTTATTCTATAGAGCAATCACTTTTGGGGCCTCAATTTTGCTTTATCTGCATGAAAATCCCAATTTATGAAGTGCATGCACATTCCCATACGGCGCTTTAGAAGGGCGCACACCACCAAATAACGCTCCCATTGAAATACACGCTAAATTGACTTGAAATAAGTTCAAATTTCAACCCCACGTGACATCATATTAGATGTTTTGAAGATATTTCTATATCAAAAAAAGATGAAAATTTTTAAAATAATGGTAATTTGATACCGATACAGGATAGGATAGAATTCGAGATAAGGCTTGTGAATAGCGCCACCACTTTTTCCACCCGACACGCAAAACCCATAGCCGTATCCGAGCACGGAGTACTTCCGAAGCCTAATTTATTTGTAGATTCAAATTATTTATTTTCTGATATTCCAAGTATAGAACATTGTCTGCACTATTCATTTAAATATTAACATTTGACAATCAACAATATCTACGCACCATGCCACACCAATTTGCTTACAATCGACGGTATGTTTTTACCGGAACTACCCACCATTACACAAAATGCGGAGTGATTTAGTGGTGTGCTCCCTCCAAAACACTCCGAAGTGTTATCGGAGTTTGAGCTTCACCCCAAGTTTTTTAAGGGGGATAAAACCCTGTAAAGCCCTTGATAACACTCCGGAATTTAAAACTCTGAATGCATCCACACCGTTGGTCAAAAACTCTTGTGGGTGCACAACACTAAATCACTCCGTTTGGGGGAATGGTAGGTAGTTCCGGTAAAATAACAAAACATGTTTGAGATATTTTGCAGTCCTATGGGGACCGGTTCCTTGTCAGGTTGATATATAATAAAAGTGAAAAGGTCATATTCTCTGGATCACGTATACGATCCACTGCTACATAAAAGAACTTTGCCTTCTAGGAATGAGAACACTAGCGGGAAAAGCAGTGGATACCGTCACTTGTGATCAAGACGTTGTCAAGGATGTCGAAAGCTAAAGTCGTAAGTCAACATCTGGCTTTGTCTAGCATAATATTTGAATCAAAAAGTGAAAGAGTATCTATCGCTGAGATTATCACAAAATTTGGAAATTTGATTCTGTGCAGAAACTAGGCCTTCGACTTCCGGCCCTGGTCTAAAGCAGTTATGAGGCATACATGTCGGCTCAAAATAGTGGTGGTGCTGTTTATATGCCCATTTCTTAAAATATGTACTAGAATTATATTGAAAATTGAAACTTATTTGAAAGTTTTAGTTGTGATCTATAGGGACATGAATTCATAACTTTCAAAATATTGTCACGCGGGGTGCAAATCAGCAGGCGCAATGTGGTATTTTTACGTGTATTTTGATGGAGCGATTATTTAGTGGTGTGCGCCCTTATCAACACTCCAGAGTTTTAGCCTGTGTGTGGACAGGACTATCAACAGTTAATGGCTATTGGGGTAGTTGACCAGGTCACCAAATTGGCCTTGTAAGTCTTGAAATCAAAACAACTTACCATTTAACAATGGGTAGTATCCCTATTCCACAAGTATTTTTCTTACAATCTTTCTGATTGGCTAATTACATGATCTATTCATTTATTTAACCACTTAAATAGCTCTTCTAAAAATGTCACTGAATCTGTGTCATAGATACAATTATTACAGCATTGATTGGGAAAAAATAATTGGCATTCATAGCCAATGAGGAGGTACAACACTAATAAAGAAAAGTTCAGGGTTGTGATCAAAGCTTAGGTACTAAGCAAGCTAAGGTCAATGGGCTTGGGCAATAAGTTGACTGTACAATCAGTACTAGTTTCTTATTGATCAGCGTAACAATAACACTACCAAATATGGACACCAGGTTATGTAACAAATTTGATTCCATATTCATATGATATTTAATTCTTTTCTGAGTGCTCCTTTGTGTGTTAACAAAATGATATTATTCCAATTGCAAATCCTTTGGCTTAAATATTGGAATGCATTTATTTTTTTTAGAATTCATATATATGGTTTTCATGGTCATTTCATACAAGTTCATTTGTGTTTCTTGTGCAACAGAAATATGTGTTGGATACACATAGTGATGTAAGTTCTTTGGTTCCTAACTGGTGCTTGCATGGTATGAAAAAGTGGGGAATTTAGGAAGCTCCTCGCCAGGAAATTTTGGTACTTAAGAATTCGGAGCGAAATTGTTCCTTTTGCACACAAAACATATACACTTTGGAAAATTTGGCAGCTGGCTTCGCAAGAAATAAAAAAGAGTTCATGCTTAAAAGCTGACTCAGAGATTTCCCGATGAGGGCGCACTCATTTCTCAAACAAATTGTGTTTTTTACATATACATTATGCTTATTCATATACTAATCACTGTGTGAAATAACTAAGCTCAAATTGAAGTCCTTCATACAGAAAATCATAGTGGTTATAAATTTCCTGATCAGAAATTTTTGTTATACACGGTATCAGTATCCTATGGCACTGTTACACCGTGCATACATGTTTACTGTATGAAAACGGAAAATCCAATTCATCTCTAACTTTAGGATTAAACATTCTAGTGGTTTAGTTCTTGATGACTATTTTTAATTACTACACACAAAAATATATATTTTGAAATCTCTGAGTCAGCCTTTAAAGCACTAAAGATTATATTGTTTGACAGTTTAGTGTGGACTACATTAAGCCCAGGTAGGCACTAGGCAAATAACTGTACTACTTCAATCAATGGGATTGTTTGTTTAGTGGTTAACAGTGTTAACCACTAAACAAACATGTTTATTGGACTGTCTCATTTGTAAACTTTATGGCAACATTTCTGTTTTTACATCAATGGTTTGGACCAAGGAGGCCAAAATCTTCTGCAACATCATAGGCCAATATTTAATTCATCTGGGTTTTGTTCTCTTTTGTGTTAATTTCAATATGCCATATCCTGCTCTTTTGAATGTAAATGAACACTGATTTGGTAACTTCAAACATGTGGCCTACACGTGTCATCATGCTTTGGCAGAGGTGCTTTGGAACGGAAAAGGAACATCTTAATTTGGTCAACGTCTTCAGGCAGTTTAAAGAAAGTTGGGAAGTCAAAGGTTGCCTCAAAGGTTTCCTTTGTGTTGTTGTCAAAATAACCAACTCGCCCAAAGACATTGAGTGCTGTATTTAGCTATTTGAGGTGAACCACTTTCTTAAAGTATCTCTGATTGGCTTATTGTGGGCTGCCAGCTATAGCTGGCAGGACCACTTTGCATTCTGTTGTGCGTGTGTATGTATGTGTGAATGTATGTGTGTATGTGACACTAAAATGTTAAGTTTTTTTTAAAGATCTCAGTTGAAAAGTTGAAGTTCAATTGGAACCAAACTTGTGTCATAGGTGCACCATGGGATCCCTCATATGTTGATGAAGTCAAAGGTTATGTGCCAAGGTCAAAAGTCATGTGAGGTCAAGTTGAAAAATAGGCTAAATATAACATTAACCTCAATTGAAAAGTTGAAGTTCAATTGGAACCAAACTTGGATCATAGGTGCACCATGACTGTCCATGAGATCCCCCATATGATGATGATGTCAAAGGTCATATGCCAAGGTCAAAGGTCATGGGGCAGCCCACCGCTTAAATTCTTTGAATATACTTAGCGCAAAAGCCGAGAACCGCACAATTCTAGTAACATTTTATTATTATATGGTAATGGTAATAACATAATGCAACCTCTGAGACTAGACTGAGTTAAACCAATCAAAATAGACCTCTGTGTAGTTGTATGCTCCTTCAAGCTTACCATGTCTCTGATTGGTTATTAATAGGGTATACAATGTTATTATCCAATCAAATTGGCTGATAGTGTCCAGCAGGCAGTAGATTTAAATAGATCCTACATTAGAGAAACTGCTGCCATTGATTTTACACTTTTCACCTACCAAGAAACTAGTTTGAATTTACGACCGTGTAATAGTATGTATCCCCCTCATATTGATATGTCAAAGTTTTTGTTCAAATCTGCAAGTGTTTTAAAAGTAGGCCTACTTTATAAAAAAAAGTTATCCGTTATTTTAGAGATTCCCAAACAAAACATGCTGCCTTGCGAATTTATTTATTCCAAAAGATTTTAAAAACTAAAAAAAAATATATTTTACTCTTTCAAATACTTTATATACAGGACATTTTCATTTCAAATTAAACAATTTTTAGTAAAATTTATCAGAGGTTGGGAATTGTAAAAGGTCCATGGTGTATCGCTAATAGCGTCATCCAAAAAAAAAAATACAGATTTAACTGAAGGTAGTCAATATTTTGGTGTCTGAAGAAAGCTACTATTTTTCTCATTTACCCTGTGAAATCTTGGGGCTAAAAAAGATATTTGGTGTGATGGTATGAGCAACAATGTGCCATATTTTAGACAACCAGTATTCATTTTACCCATACTCTTATCTATGGGTCTTACAGAATCATGTTCTAACACTAACACTGTTCTCGTTTCTAGCCTATCTCCCGAGAAAAAGGAGAGGGGTAAAGGGATAGAAGCTAAAGAAGATTGCACATCTTGGGTGGGATTCAAACCCGGGGCCCTGGGTGCACCAGTTCCATGAGCAAGGATGGCAAGCCACAAGGGTGTTTCTGGCCCGGCCAGTGATTTTGTGTCCATATGTGTATTCGTACGATGATGTCATCACATCTTTTTGGACTTTCTAACCTCAGCTCAGTTGTATAGGGTTATGAGTTTGCATAAAGCAGATTGAAATGGTGCTAAACTTTACAGATGAGGTCATTCAGTTAAAGGGGGATGGCCCAATTTAAGGAGTTTTCATCTTGATAGATTGGCCTTCACTCCAAAATACCATTTGTAGAGTTTTGTGCAGATATTTCAATCCGTTTTGATGCGAGAGCTAAAAACATGATTTTGTAAGCCCCATAGATTACTGTGTAAAATTAATATTGGTCGACCAAAATAGGACACATTTTCGCTCATCCTTTGGCTCTATAATTTCACAGAGTAGATGAGAAAAATAGTGGCTTTCTCTCAAACCAAAATGATGACCACTTCCGGTGCTTCTGGGGACGAGGCTATTAGCAATCGAGCCCTTTTAATATGATATTGTGTCACACCACCAGAAAATACTGTTAGTCATGTATTGTGATTACAAAAAGTACACAATTCATTGGCAGAAGTTCTATTTGCATTGGTATGCTCAAACAAAAGTTATTTTGAGATATGAAAAACAAAATCCACTTGATAATTTCTGATAGTTATAAAGACAATAGCTTCATGATTAACCCAGAGTATCTGTAAAATGTGTACTTCCACGTGCTAACATTCTACACATATTCGAATATTTAATCTTTATTCCCTTTATTACAGAATAACACTGAATTCACTGTATTCCCCCAAAGAATATGTTTATAGTTTCATGTCCAAACCAAAGTATCTGTAAAACGTGTACTTACACATGCTAACATGTATTGCAATGTGCACTTTATCCCCTTGCTTGACAGTACGTCCCACAAAGTATGTATTTTATCAATTAAAGGTGCGTGTTCCGATCGTCTTTGGGACCCCCCTGATTTACCGGAAGTAGTATCGATTTTGATATCAGATGAAAGGCTGTATTTTTCTCATTGTCGTCCTGAAATTCCCAAGATATAAACAAAAAAACACCGTTTTAGTGGTTAACCATCAATATTAGCACAGTATTGAATAGGGCTTTGCAACATGCATTATTGCGTCTACCATCAAAACCGCAAGTTTGTTTTCCACGGTACTTGATGGGGTGTATGTGCAAGTGACAGGCTCTCATATCAAGAAGAGAACACAATACACATAATCGGAACAACCACCTTTAACATTGGCTCTTTAAAGTCTTGCACTATGATCAGTTGAGTTCAGATCTATATACTGAATAAAGGCTTATTTAACAGTCATGTATTCCCCCATTTAAGACATTTATTTTTGGCAAGAGCTTAACCAGTAGTATTGAGGTGTAATTCACAGAAATGGAAATTGCAACACAGCATTGGTACAGACTGTCAGGCTACTTTGGAAAGTAAATCACAGTGCATACTGTATCATAAGTTTTAAATTGTTGATAAAAAATTGAAAAAAATGTTGATCTTGGATGATAGGTGTGAAAAGTTAAGTCAATGCAATGTAAAATCCAAAGCAGTGACTGACTACAATCACCTCCCTAACACCTGTACTACATTCCACAACTTTCTTCCCATATAGTTTAAGAGAATTAGGCAATACCTTATGCATGAAAACATGGAGTTTAAGGAAACAAAAAAAAAATTCCTAATATTTTTTAACAAACTATAAAAATGTGGTAGGCTGTGCAAGTCGTGCAGATACAGATCTGGGACAGATACATAGTATTTGATCACTGACAAATTCATTGCCAAGGTTGTCATGAGTTTTGTGGACTATGAACCTTTGTAAAATAATTATTTCGATTTGGGAATTTTGTTGTAATTACAACGGCAGGCAATATCAGCGCTTGCTATTAGTACACCCATTCCGGCTATTCTGTTGAAAATCATTTTTCACTGTTTCTACATTAGAGGGTTTTGTGTTGATCACCATTTGAAACATCTACAAGAGTTTTGAACTTTGAAGATGTTTTTTTAGATCTTCATTTAAAAGAGCTATTGCAAATGGACTTGAGGTAAGTTACCAATTTTTCCAAGGTCAAGGTGTTGGTTTTTTATCTATTATTTATTGCGTAATATGTTGCGTAGTTGTTTGGCAGTTAGAGTAAACTTACATTATATTCTGCTTTTTAAGTTTCTTGTAGAAAAATGGCTTACAGAATGATGTACAGAGTGTATTTAAAGGTCCGTGGCCCGATCGCTTATAGCCTCGTCCCCAGAGGCCCTAGATTTTGCCGGAAGAGGTCAAAATTTTTATGTCTGAAGAAAGCTACTATTTTTCTCATTTACCCTGTGAAATCTTAGGGCTAAAGGTTGCTTGATTTGGATGTTATGAGCAAAAACGTGACCTATTTTGGTCGACCAATGTTATTCAATGGGACTTACAAAAAAGGTCGTTTTTAGCACAGCATCAAAACAGATTGAATATCAGCGTGGAACTTTAGATATCGGGTTTTGGTCAAGCTCATTTCAATTAAGATGAAAACCTTCCATAGATCAGTAAATCGGACCATCCCCCTTTAAAGCGATTTATTGGTATAAATCTATCGGTACATATATAATGAAATATCTCTAATAAAACGTCAGATGGTTGTCATGGCCATTGGAGTATCTTGCGAAAAAAATCCAGATTTATTCCGACCAATTACACCAACTAGAAACGATCAGAAGCTTACAATTGTTTATTCCCTTGTGGTATATGTACAATGACGGACTGCAATACCGAAACAGAAGGCAGCAAAATATACCCATACGCCGCATATATCACGTGCAAGTTTGCACAACACTGCAAAAAAACCTGGAGTGTTAACTTTAACAACATGGGTGTTGTTATTAAACACCATCCTGGAGTCAATACGGGACCACACCCACTGGTGTTAGATTACACCATGTTAGTGTTATATTAACACCAATTTTGGTGTTACAATGTATGCTATGACACTGCTTGATGTTAATTTTGCACCACATATGGTGTTAATCATTTTTTAAACACGGCCGGGTGTCAAATTGACACTACTGGTGTAATTTAACACTCTCCTGGAGTCAATACGGGACCACTCCCTCTGGTTTTAATTAACACCAAACTTTGGTGTACAGTTATATTTGTAACTTGATATTTTAGTAGAAATGCTTGAGTTTGTTATTTGTGGCTTCTATGCTAATGCTTGCCTCTAACTAGTCTAAACAATGCCAACATCCATAATTAAAATTTTGCAGAGCAACACCGAGTGGTGTTAAATCCTAAATTCACACCAGGAAACTAACACCACACGCTTTGACACCCCGACTTGGTGTTAAAATTTTAAAACCCCAGTTTTGCAGTGAAAGCCTCATCCTTGTGAACGGTGTTGAGCAACAAGGATAGGAGCGAAGTTGTTTAGAATTTTGTATGCCAAAAAATAACTTTGTTTAAACCTCAGTGATATGAGAAAACTGTTAAGAAGGGTGTTTAGATATCATTTTGTGATATAACAAGTTTTAGTTGGCCTAAACACTAACAATCCATGTAAACGTGGACATTTGAAAGGGGTCGCAAAATATTTAGTTTTATTCGCAGTCGCAATATAACACTGATCTCTATACAATGGATTGGCTACACAACAGTAATTGATATTAGATGAATGGAGCAACGGGCGGGATCTGGTCTACCAAACACAATACCATTCCAGGGACACCTGGTAACAGAAGTGTATCCCGGGTGAACGTTTTAGAGACAGACATCCAATACGCGCAAATACAATGAGCTCACTGAAATTGGCTTGATTCTTATAGTCTGTTATGTCGCTTATCCACATTTCAATGAGAACAATTTTGTAATAAATGGGACAGGCTCTTACACCTGCTATGAGGCCCTTTTGGGTGCCCATATGGGCCATTCATGTGCGCAATACGAAGCCCAGGTTTTCCAATCCATTGTATAGGCTCATGTTTCGAAACCCACTAATGCGAGGTTCAGCAATCTAAGTACTTTCAATGTACCGAGTAGCGGTTCTTTGTATGATGTAGAGGTTCCTAATTTTATTTTAAAAAAAACTATATTCTCAAGAATCCCAGGATCATTTAAAAAATTAGGCAAGGGATGCCTTTTTTTATAAATTTATATATTTTAAAGGAGAATGTGAAATTAAAGCTGTGTTTTTAATGCCAATGTTAAAAAGTCACCGCGATAGTCTTTTCAATACAGGCAGAACTTGACTAACCACGTTCATCTTTCAATGGTGTGAACGAACTAAACATGCTTGTCGACAAAACGATAGCGTAAATAATTAAACCGGGGGCTTCCTTAAATGGCTAACTGCTTCGAACAGTTAAGCGTGAAAATGATGTTCTCACAAGGAATACTCCAATGACCATGCAAACCATCTGGGCCGTAATATGGAGCCGAGAGTTAATTCTCTATGTGCCGATTAGAATGTTATACCAATAAATCCTTAAGACAAAATCACTCCACAAATGTGATGCGATTGGGAAAACACGCCACTGGTTGCGCAACATTATATTTTTAGTTTTGGACGATCATTGCAAGTTGAAATAATAAAGTTTCCATTAACTTTTTACTTCTTTCTTCTATGATACACATCAAAAGTTATGTCTTCTACAATCTGCCAAAAAATAACGTACAACATAAACAGATTTAAGGTATTCTTCGTTTTATTTCAAAAACTGTCCAGGCGACATGTGGGGGTTTTCACAGATCACATCACAAATTAGTGGTTTTGTTCAAGGACATTTTGCTTTTTCTTTGAATTGTTAATGGAAAAGAGAAACACACACTTCAAAGTGGGAATATCATTTCAAACAGTGCTAATTACAACGACACTTTAAACAGTGTGAAACACTTCCATTGTAGAGTAAATTCAGGATGTGGGCAGAACAATATCTTTATGTCGAATTGGCATATCATATATGTAGGTCAGTGACCTATAAGAGAAGGTCAATGAGACCATTAATAGGTGGTCAGGTGCGTTAGAACCGTGGCAAGTAGGAAGTAGTAAGGTTTAGTTGTCGAATGGGACCATCAGGATCAGTGTCATGCCATTGTTTTTAACTCGTGAACAATGGGTTTTGTACTATAGAGGGTGGTTGAAAGTAATCCATAATGCAATGCAGCCATTTGTACCTATACTTTACTATACACATACAAGAATGTAGGAATATCATGTGCTTATATATATAGGGACAAGGGAAGATTGTCTGAGGATTAAAAAATTCTCTAAGTTTTGGACGTCAATTCAAACACACAGAAAAAAGTAAAAGTGAGTAAATTTGTCCATTATAGTGAAACACTTTGCCTCAAAATGCGGCACCAGATCATTTTTGGACCAGGTGTTTCCAGATACGACAAGGACTTAATTTTTTCATGGGTGGTGTAGAACAATAACTGATAGCCTTTCAGAGGTTTAATGGACAATATATAAGTAGGGAGAGAAAAAAAACTTAGTGTTTATGGGATATGTCCTAATTGGCCCTTAAGAAAAAGTATACTTGGATTGCATTGTCATTATGTCCGAAGAAAATATGACTATTTGTGATTATGTAGAAATTACATTTGGTTAAATGTTGGCACATCAGGGATTGCTAATCTGAAAACAAAAATCAAAAAAAAAATCATCAAAAATTAGATTTTTACATATCCTGGTAACAAGTATAGGTATCCCAATATAACCTTCAAGTGCTTAGACTGAAAGCAAACCCTAATAAGACAAAATCAGAGATTTTAGTTGTTACACCATACAGAAGACACTTACTGTAGACAAAACACATTGAATGCAGATTATACTTTGAGCATCGATGTTTATCCTTTCTTCAATCTCTCAGTTCAAAAAATAAAACTTATGAGAATTCTAAGGACTTGTCATTCACTTATAAGCTATTCTTGCAAATTCAAATATTTGACTCTTTGGGTGAATCACTGATGGTGTTTTAAGCACTTCATGTTATGCTTAGTACATGGAAGACATTCTAAATTGTGGCAAAAATCTTGGTTAAAAATGGGGTGCATTTTTCGGGCAGGTTCAAATGATTTATTACCCAAGACCTTAGAAAATCTGTTGTCAAACACGTTTATTGAGAGTACTAACATTTTCAGGGGTAAAAAGAATAAAGGACCAGCCGTATGTGTGTTGCATGCATGTGTGTGGCAGGCATGGGTTACAATCATTATTGCATTGTGGATTGCATTCAAGCATCCTGTTGAATGTAGACTATCTACACTCTCTCATGGTCAGATTTTGGCTATGAACCATCAAGGCTCTTGAGATGACTATTGTTATTAGACTTAGATCAAGTGACACAGCCCAATGATGGATAGATACTGGTCTATGTAATTGTTGTCTACTTACCGTAGTACAATACCAACATAGGGAAGTTTCAATCGATAAGGTCAAGTAAAGTGTACTCCTTTAATATTACATATGTAAACCATGGGGAATTTCAGGCTCATAATTAAATTGGATCTTATGTTGGATTGGGGTACTTGGACTAAGCAATTGTAAAGATGGGCTCCAGTCACTCTTGCTTGAGAAAAGTTGGATCTAGTTTGTAGTGTTTGATTTGACTTGTCTCTGGGAGGAACCAGGTGTTAATCGGGGAGTAACATTTATCTTGTGGAAAGGAGAAGATTGTATGGCATGCTTTTTCCTTTTGTTGAGGAAATTCTCTAGAAGGTGAGAAGATGTTTTCTTTCCTTTTTCCACTAAATCTCTTTGAGCAAAGGCCAAATAAGGAATGTTAGCATTTATCATTTGGTTTTGGAAAGAGAAGGAAATTATGAAAAATAGATAGCTTTCATTGTTTGGGCCCCCAAAAGATTGAGATCTCGTATTATTTTGCAATGCCAGTACTTTGCAGAACTGATTGTAATATTTTAACACCTGTTGCCACACACACCACACCCACACACACACCATAACAACAACACACAGATATCCACACACATCAGTCAGACTGCACATATGCACATGCACATACTATGAAGAAACATAATGTGTATATAAATGTTTAATTTTTGAAGGCCACATTCACAAAAATATGCAAGCAAATTTAATAATAAGTGGTCATTCAATTTTGATTCACCTTGAAGTGACGAAATATTTAAAGCAGTTGCTAATCTAAAAGTAGGAATATGTATTATGTATTGTTAAGTCAAATGATTATGACATAAAAAAATAAATCAATTTGATCCCTTCAAGGAAAAGGACAAAACTTGACACTTTAAAAAAATATCTATTCACAATGACAGGTGTCGTCCAAGGGCTCTTAGTAATAGAAATATTGTCAATGTAATCATAATTAAAGTTAAAATGCAACTTCCCATATGACTACACAATATACCTTGCCAGCTATATACGCATATTTTCAACACATTTTGTTGTTGTTGGGCATTCTTTGAATTTGCAGTTGATTTTGTAGTGATTCTATTAATGTCCTTGCCAAGATTTATTTTGTACTTGAATAGGCATTTTTGTAGTGGAGGATTTAGATCAAAATAATAGAGAAAAAAAATAAAATTAAGAAAGTGGTTCTTATGAAGGCCCAGAAAACTAAGCAACTTAATTTGAACTAGGACATTGTAATTTCCAGTGGGAGTAAAAAATATTGGCTTGGTTTTTATTTTTTCTAACATTGATCTGTAGGATTATGCAGGTTGCATCAACGGCGCAGAAGTAAGATAATTTGTAAACTCACCTTCCTACAGCTATCAAAACAGGAATGAATTATAGACCGTGCATGAATTGAATGTGAATTCTTCATGGCAGGCCTGATTGTAAATTAATTAAACTCCACAAACGAACTCCTCAACTAGTACTACGACCAAACATGATAATCAAGGACAGAGACAAACAGTGATTAAATTTATACACACCAGCTATACAAAAAAACTAAATTAGCACATTGCCTGCCACAATGACTACTGTAGTTGCATTTTTAAAGCAATTTTATTTTTTTTCTCATAACATCTGTTGAGTCAATCTTTTAGACCTTAAAATAAGCTGAAATTATCATGTCTTGGGCTATGAACCACCAAAAGCTAATCTAAAAAAAAAACACACAACAAAACCCCACGGGTGTACGGTGTAGATCGCAATGGGGTCTACCCAGATGGAAGAGTGTTAACAACGTTCACATGAATATTTCAGGCATCTTAGAGGGACATGAATAGCTTCGATAAACTGGCATTTTCTTATTGAAATTTCCATGGCTCAATGCAAGGGCACATATATTCTTAACCGGTTCCCAGCGTTAACTGAGTTTGCAGCACCAGGGAGTTCAAACGTAATTGGGCAGATAACTAGCAGGGGGAATTGGAAACAAAAGTGGGTACCAGGCTGTTTTTTGGGTTTTGAGCAGCCAGTAGGTACCCTTGAGGTATAGAAGTTTATAAGTTGACTACTCCCTTTCCCTAGTCTCAAAGCGGGAGAAATCAATGCTTGCTAATCTTAAAGGAACTGTCACCGACTAGGTGAAACAATAATTACATTGTCATAGCAACGAGATGCGTTGTCAATCACTTTGCTTGATTCATGCTATTGATGATGGTGTTGTTGCATCTGGCCAGCTTATAAGACTTAGATTTTTTTATTTAATCATTTTTTCACCATTTTTTTCCGACAAGAACAAAATTTGTTATTATTCAAACCTCCAGTGTTTCTTTAAGATAATTTATACACCATTCTTCAGTTATCCAAGGTGACTTATGACACTATAGATTTTTAATCGGATGTCTCTATGAAACATTCAAAGGAAACCATTAGCATTAATTGTATCCGATACAAGAAATTTGCATTTAAATAGAATGATCCTCTGCTAAGCTAATGAACTTTTACGGTGATTACTTAGACCCTGCAGCCATACAAACCGTATTATCACCATCAAGCGAGGTGATTAAATGCACATTCCTTAATGTGATGTCACTGAGTGTCCCTTTAAAATTTATCAGAATGACTTGCCGCTAAATTGCTACAGTAAACTACACAATGTCAAATTACCAGTTTTGATATCCGTCGAGAGCTAACGTGGCATCTCTATTTAAACGGAAACGGCGATGTAAGTGCGAGTACTCCGAAATGTTCAAATAAATTCTGAAATTAATATCATTGATGTTATTTAAAGTGCCAGGTTTTATATAATTGTGTTCTGTGCTGTATTTATCATGGACTTGAGTAGATTGGAAAATGTCAAGCAAACATATCATTTTAGTGTCAAAATCAATTTTATCTCACACTGGAGAATTTCAATTTATTAGTCCTATTTTTAGGAATGTTGTTTGTTGGTAGGTAGTTAATGTTATACATCCAGGAGATGGGACTGTGCATAAATGGGCTAACTTAACCCAGTGTGTCAGTGAATGGTATAAAATACTGTAAAAGTGGAAATTTTTCCGCTACCATTAATGTTAGCGGCCCAATCCACACAAAAACGTTAAAAAAAAAAACCGCGAAAATGTTTATTTTGTGTGTAGGTCTATGTAGGATAGCTGAAAAGAGCGAATTTAAAAACAAGCAAAAATGTTAAAAATCGCTGAAATGCGAAAAATTACACGCGCGAAAATTATCACTTTTACAGTAGATGTCCCATGGGAAGGAAGGAATTTTGTATTTCTCTTATGGTAGTTGTCCCCTGTCTCTTCTGTCTTTTCATCTTTGTCTTTCTATCTCATGGTATTGATGATGAAAAAAATCAAGTGACACTACTCTTTGGAGGGGATCAACGGAGTGTGCCAGCGTACACTGAATTTGGGCTAATGGTGATTTGGCATTACCAAATAGATCTAAATGTGTAGCTGTTTGAAACTGGAAAAAAGGAAAAACCTACAAAATTGCTGAACCATTAAAGCCACTATAAATCGTTCGTCAGGATGTAAACAAACTCACCTCAGTTTTTATTAAAGGTTTTTTTTTGGTGTTAATATTTTGAAATTGTTGACAGCCAGTTACCCACTGATGAAAAATGTAC
Source organism: Ophioderma brevispina (assembly GCA_023653785.1). Taxonomy (NCBI): domain Eukaryota; kingdom Metazoa; phylum Echinodermata; class Ophiuroidea; order Amphilepidida; family Ophiodermatidae; genus Ophioderma; species Ophioderma brevispina. The sequence goes on from JAMKCH010019504.1 coordinate 186,627, forward strand.
TTTTTTCAACTCTTACTTTCCAATCCTCATTGTTACATAAGTTAATCTAAATATCAAATGAATGCGAACCCTTTGGATTTACCCTAAAGTACAATGAATCGATTGGTACCCCCTTTCAATAATAAGAATAAATGATGCTAGGTGGCCAAATTTAACCCTTTTTGATTGTTTGACATGTGCGAGTGGCATTGTTTGAGTGACCCCCAATGGGGAGCTACATGTGACAAGATGTAATGATTCTACTGTATTCACTCCCCCCCATGCACCCAACCCAACCAACCTCTACAATAAAGGAAGGAATCAATAAGTTAGTTCTAACATGCAGTTTACAAATAAACTCCATGGTTATAGAACTAAATAATTCCATTTACAAACTTGAACGTTATTACTGGCAAAACCCTACCACCCTCTCCGTACACACATAACACACATCACAAATTTGTATGGCCTATACTGCCGGGATTCAAAGAAAACCACATCCAAGCCGAAAACATGGAATAAAGCCAATTGTATCCCAGGCTGAAAAGCAGAGGAGGGGATTTGCGATAGTGCCGCCATGTCGTATGTTCTGCGGTTTTCTTTTTCGTTTTTCACATCTCCTGCGATTTAACCAGACTTGGTGTAAGGTGCAATAGGGGTTCCTTCATGAGTGGATATTAAAGGTCATGGACCAAGGTCAAAAGTCACATGAGGTAATGTTCCAGACTGCCATCTTGCCAGGGGCTAGCACAAGTTTATTGCAGTATTTTTGTACTTCCGAGGACTGTGTCTTCCGACTACCTTTGTTCCTAAAGATTTCTTATGTGTTTAGTCTCCAAAGTATTATTAGTACACACATGCACACACCACACACACAAAGGCTGCGCACATCACACACACACATAATGGGTCAGTGAACCATGCTCGGGTAAATTGTGACTATGCCAGCTTGTGGTGGAACTTGATTGTTTTTGCTAGACGAAAACAAGAGGTGAGTTAGGCTGAGGGCTCGTATGTGTATCGGTAGTATGTCAGATGCTGGTATGGATTATTGATTTGTTGTTTTTATTCTTTTTGACAGTTCTTTTAGTATCGTTCCAGGTTCATGATCATGCCTTGGAGGTTGAACTTTTCTGCATTAATATTACTATATTCAACACTATACATTTAAGTCTTAAAAAAAAATAGTCTAGTTCACATCAATTGATTACTTGTTCAGTCTTTACTCTTTCTCTCTTTTTTAATAGTAGTATAAACCAAGTTTTAAATCCGATTTCTTGTACCTTTAAACGGGGGGTGGCCGGATTGGACACTTCACACTGGCAGCAACCGCCTTACTCCTTCCTTCCACTTACCTGATTCAATGCGTCCTCCTCCAAATTGCAATTTTAAAAATTGAAAAGATTAAGAAACATAATGCTGATTTTAGAATTGATAGAATATTTCCAAAATAAATTTTCCAATGGTCTAAGGTACACGGCCTTCAATTATTCTAAAATAGAGTTTACTTTCTCATCATTTGCTGTACCAAAGACCACCCTACTCCAATCATATTTTCACATTAGTTGAAAATAATAAGACCAGGCCTCTTCAACACGCAGGCATACATTAAGAAGCTTGAAATTCCTCGCCCATAGCTATGAAAACGTAGACGCTATTTCCCCGTGGCCTTCACAACTTAACTGCAATCTATAGGTAGTACAGTCAGACTGCAGTAGATACAGGGTCTGGACCGTATACGATTGTCTTCTATAATGGGTATGGCTTTATTGATGTGTAACATTCCCGTGTACATGATTAGGCGGCTGGAGAGCGAGTACCAACGATTGCTTGTTCCATTCTCAGTCATTATGGGGCAAAATAAGTTTGTTCTTCAACCGCTAGTGCTTTTTTCTTCTTGAAGGGATAGGAATACAGCCTTGCAGTTTACCTATTTTCGAAATTCTCTCCCATCATCACCCAAAGTCGAGTGCATTCTTCTGGGATTACTGGTGGTTGTACTCGAGACCCTGTGGTAGTTGGCCTGTGAATCTCTGTTGTTGCACCACGAGTGAGCTTATTTTGGTGTCTAAGAGGGAAACTGAGGGCGGCGAATTCCAGTCTACGATGGCTTGCCTTAGTGTCTGGAAATCTTGAAATCAAATTGACATGGTGCATGGTAGCACCAGTATCACGGTATCCCCCCACCGTTAAATAATTGATTGGGAATTGCAAATGAACTCTTTAAAGGTCCAAGCTGCTTATACATAGGACTTTGCCAAACTAAGACGGGGATTTTGTCATTGGAATGAGAGGATGTGCTAGCCACTGTGATGAGTCTGGGAGAATCGGCGTTGATGTAAGAGAGAGCGGAGTTTAGGGGCATTCTTGCAGAGACTGCTAGTCGCGATACCATCTACTTTGAGGTAGGCCTGTGTTTCTTAAATGTACTTCGTGATTGACATACTATCTTTTGCATGCTCAATCTTATTCTGGAGTCCCGTTAAGAAGGATGGTTTGCGATGAGATGTGATCACCAAAGCACCGCACAATTGAGATTGGTTAAATATCTCACGGGTAATGACTAACTAACAGAAAGAGAGAGCTCACTAGTTTCTGGTTAGCTAGGTTGTGCGTTCATTGAAGCTTACCCTGCCCGGCAGAGCTGGGGATGCACTCAACCTCACCGCCATTACTCGGGACACAAGTGTACCCATTTATCATAAATGGATATAATAAGCAAGGGGCTTGCATAACAACTTTGGTTGGTTGGTTTTTAGGCAATGGTAAGCTGGACCAAATTCTTGAACCTGTATTCTGCCCGAGTGGTCTGAGAGTCTAGGTAGAAAGCCAATACCGTGGTGAAATTTAGTGTTCATTGGCCGAGTGTGACATTCAGATAGTAATTTCTGCGGGTAAGGTCTGCAACGAGTTTGCCGAAGGTATCTTCTACACGAGTGAGCGTGGTGTCCATTTAGATGTAATGTGTTTTGGGACTCTTGACCTTTTCTATTGTATTTATGCAGACCAATGTATAGATGCAATGTTATGGAGTACAGATCAAACTTGTTTGCCTTAAGTCCCACTAATACACATTTAAGGAGCCTGTATTTAGTACTTGAGAAAACAGTAAAGAACTAACCCCATTTTGTGTCACCTGCCTTAATGCAGGAAGACAACATAAGGGATCACTATTTTTAACTGTTTGGTTGTCTGTTGTAAGTCTGTTTGGTTTGAAAAAGGGTTTACTTGATGGCCTTTATTTAAACCCAAATTGGCGTCTAGCGTGCAAAAGGTCACTCTCCATTTGTTTGCTGAGGTCAAAGGTCACATATCAAGGCCAAGGGTCACAGACACAATGTCAAAGGGTCATGTGAGGTAAAGTTTTGTAAGATAGGCTATAAAAACGTAAATTGACCTCATGAAAAGTTGAAAGTTCAATTGAAAACCAAATGGTTTTGGATATTACATTGAGGTCAAAGGTCACATACCAGGTCCAAGTTCATATGCGGCCCTATCATTAACAACCCACGATGGCGGCAGACACTAGAATCTGAGGACCGCGATATTTTTACCATAATTTTGGTGTGATTGTTGTTGATACTGTTTTTGCTTACGAAGTAAGTCTATAACAGAATGCTGGGTGAGATCAATTAGTTCATCAAACTTTATTTCCAAAATTACGACACAGTATAACAACAAAACAGTGATATGGAGGAGTCGAGCAAAAGGTCATATAGGCCCCAAACAATCACCCCCCTTGGAATACATAAACGCAAGGAACAGGGCATAACTATCAAGAAATGCACAGAACAGTGGTACACCACTTGAAAAACTTGTATAACACATTTCTGTTAGATGGCAATACTCTTGGTTCACTGTTTGTAGTTGTCTGGTTGGACTCTTTGCATGCATGTTAGTAGGGTCTCTATCAAGAAACAGGGGAACCATTTTTGGACATCAAGGTAAATACTGTCAAGTGTAAGTGTGTTGGCCTGGATGTTTGTTTTGGTATAGATAGCCAGGGTCACTCGACCCGCCACAACCAATTTCCTTTCATATAGCACAAGCCCTAGTTTAATTGTACACTAGTAGGTACAGTTAGTGCAAAAACATTTGATTTTGTCACACATGGATATGTTACCTCTTCATTAGGAAAGTTTTCTTTGTCTTTTCTCCTTTGAATGCCACTTGCATCATTTTGAAGTGTACTAGTTTTGTTGCTTATATGTGATGCATTTGTGTTGGGTTGATTGCCTGTGTTTGTGTGTGTGTGAATGGGAAATTAAGGTTAATGTGAAAAATGTGGTAGATACAATTAAAAATGTGTGGTAAGACCAGCCAAAAGCAATAAATGTACAGGTGGTGGGGGGGGGGGGGGGTTCTTTCTCACATTGGAGGAAGTATGGTTCTCACCATTTGGAGGAAGTATGGTTATGTATCGCCTATAAGTCCCTCATTTTCAGGGGGGGGGACTAAATTTTTTGACAGTCCAGTGACTCCCATGTCAGAACCCATTTCATTTACAGAGACCCTACTTTTCCATGTCAAAGCCCTCTTCTACAAAATTTCTTCAAAACTCCTCCAAAAAGTAGCTAGAAATAGGGGAGGATCGCAGCTTATTTCTGAATTTTATGACAACCTAGTTTCGGAGACCCTATTTTTTTGGGCTCAACTAATTAAAGTGCCCCCCCCCCCCCTGTTACAGGTTTATTAAGAAAGCCAAAATTGAAAAAAAAAAACAAAGAACCAAAAAGTTGCAGGAGATTCTGTACTGAAACCAAAATTGTATAAGTACTTCAGTTTGACAGGCTCAGGGAAAATACTTTTTCTGAATATGGTGTTGGACAGGTTGGAAAGTTTTCCTAAAAAAAATGGTTATTTGGTAGTAATTGGTGGCTGACAGGAAGGGGAAAATGCCTTATACAAATGCACTTTAGATCATAATATAGATCAAGGGTTAATAATCTAGAACCATCTCTGACTCGTGAGGATGTATGTAGTTTTGCTTCTGCAATTTTGGAATTGAAAAATTGGGGGAAGATTGTCAAAAGGAAGAAAGTTCATTTTTCTTCAAAGTTGCTAATAAAGTTGAGAAGCTGAGAAAACAGCAGTTAAGGTGTACTGTAAGTAATTTCTGTTAATAATCTCCTGCCTGGCCCATACACAAGCCCTTCCTATTCCTCAATGTCAACTAAATTACCAAATATTTAAAAAACTAAAAAATTAAAAAAAAAAAAAAAAGTGCTAAAATATTTTTTTTAACCTAGATTAGTTAGTCTCTTGTGCGTTTTGCTGCCCCTGGTTGATGGAAGAGTGGAGTATGATATAATCAGTGGTGACAAGGACCAAAGTCAGTATTCCATGGGTGTGGAGTGTTGGTGATGGGTGGGACGTGGTCGTGTAGTCAGGTAATTGCTGGATAGGATTACCAATGGGTTGGGTGAGGAGTAGTAGTGGGCATCAGCAGGGGAGGGGATTCAAGGTTGTTGCCCAGTAGTAGGCCACATACATTAATTTGGAGCCATTCTTACCATATTTTTTGTTTTTCTTTTATTTACGGAGGGAGATTTGCATTTATTAGCCAAAAACAGACGGAAATGATAAGGGTTCCCAAGTGACCAAATCAATATGTTTGTATTTTATAAATAATAATTGGGACAATAAGTATGATTGGCAACTGTCTTGACTGCCATTTAGCCAATTTGAACAATTTCTGGGGAAAAGGAAAACCCTTTTCAATTTATTTTTTTTTAAATTCAAATGAAAAGTGCAATTGTAACCTTTTAGGTTTTTTGACTACCTACTGGACACAAACTGATATTTTTGTTTTGGCGTAACATAACAAATTTCACGTGGCTATAGGCCTATATCCCTAACATCCTTTTCGGAAAAGCCTACATACTAATGACGGTCACCGCAAAAAAGGTTGTAGCAATTATTGTTAGATCTAGGTGCAATTTCTCCCTAAAACAAGACGGGTCCGCTCCGTGATTGTCGAAAATGAAAAAGCATTAAGGGACTTAGGATATGGGAATATCCCACTTAGCATCCATTTGTTGCTGTATGGCCCTACCAAAGGAAAGTGGTTTCACTTCCATTGTACAACTCAATCACCACAATCTAGGGTAAGAGCCACAGCATCCTTGATGCTCCTCAGTTTTAAATAATAAAAATACTAATTTGATTATAAGCCCAATGGATTAATTTAGAGAGTGCATAAATCTTTCAAGTCTACACAGATACATATGTGTGTGAAAGGGCACTCTGGGATATGAGGGGATAACCATTTAAGGAGGCTAGGACACGTAGATCTGTCCTAAATTTTTCATTGAAACCTCAGTATGAACAAACACGACTTCCATCGATGTAACCCAACAATCAGAATAAAAAAAGGGGTCACCCGACCCTCGTTTTTCACATATTGATGTCAAAATACCTGTTTTTTTGCCCCTTTTGATCAAAAAATTAGTACACAACCTATGTGAAATTTGATTTTTAAACGACAGAGACATTGTTATAATTCGAAAAAAACTTCTGCTCTAAATTTTGATGGATTTTAAATAAAAGTTGCGCACTACTAGAAAGCTTCGCTTAAAAAAGAAAAAAGATGGGTCATAACGACCTACTTTTCTCAATAATGTAACGAATCGCACACGTTTTTTAGTGTTCGAAATTGTGAGAAAACAGTCTATGCGACATGGATGCGTCACACCCAAACCACACACAAACACACACGCAACATAGGTGAAACGCGATATCAACGCTTTTACTCTCGCGCGTACCCTACCACGCATTCATAAGTCAGACCAACTTCCTATTATGTGTCTAATATTTTGCCTTATGAAAGTACTTTCCTGAAAATCTGGACAAATTGGGAGCATTTGAACAAAATACACGTAAAAACAGTAAAGTATGCTACAAATCGTCAAAATACCGAGTTTAGGGAACTTTCATTATTTACTGGCATTTCAATATATACTATAAAATCATTGTATCATTTACTGTAATTGCGCCCGGCGCCCGACGCGTATGTTAGAGAGCAAACAACCTCTC
>JAMKCH010019505.1:0-22010 GCA_023653785.1 Ophioderma brevispina
GTAACATACCATTCAATCCCCATCAGATAACTGCTTTTAAAGGATTGCAACTCATATGTGATTTCATCTATGGTTCACTGTATTGTAGTCACTGTCCTAGTTCTACTAGTTCTACTAGCTTCTACTAACTAAATTGTCTGTAACACTTATAAAAAGTCTTGTAATTTGTGCGCCCATCCTGTAGAGTTCTGGAATTTCATAATTAGTCAAATTAGCCTAGAATTATCAGTTGTGGTCCCAAGTAGGCAAATTACCTCATATTCATAACTTGTAATGTATTTATTTATTTTCATGAAAAATAGTTTTTGTTTGTATTAACCTACAAAGTGGCAGGAGGCACCATAATCCAAATTCTGTATGTCCGTCCATGTGTATGTATTTATTATGTATGTTTTCTAGGTTGGACAATGTACATTCTATTTATGGGATCCTTTGTGCTGACATTAGAAGGATAGCAAATACCAAACTGACTTGCTTACAATAATTCGAAAATCAGACATTCTGACAACTGTTACAAGTTCTTAAAGTCTTTATCCTGACCTTATGATGACTTTGGTAGGCTGGTGCCACTATGGTGAGTTAAATCAGAGAATGATTTAGACCAATCCCAGATGACATGCACTGCAGTTGTACCATTAAAAAGTGCCTCAGATACTTTGAATGAAAATTCTACTATAACTTTACATCTCAGCACCACTTGAAGATCACCCTATGCAAGTCACGTCGAGGCATTTTCTGAGGGGCGAATATGGGCCCTCGAGACACCTACAAAGGGTCATGTTTTATTGGGGGGGTGGTGTGGGGGGGGTGGGGGGGGGGACAGTGGGGGCAAGGGTCTGAGCAGGGCACTTGCCTCCCTGCTCTCCCACTGGCTATGCCACTGCTGCCCATCCAATATGATGATATTAGATAGCAATTAAACAATCAATCCCATCTTTTTTATTCTCATTCTTACTTATGTCTGATTAAATAGTTATCATTGAAAATATTTTCTTTTGCAATTATATTTATTTAAAAATGGCAACTTTTCTCAGCATTAAAAAGAAACCACCCGTCTATCTGCATGCACTGTGTAACTTTATACCACACGCAGAAACATGTGCGTGACTATAAAACAAAAACCCAAAACTATCTAATAATCACCTCAAATATTAGATATGCAACACCAATGATCTTTGTTTAGCATACTAAACCACCCTGCCCACTGAAGACGTTTCCTATAAAGGTCATAGTCCATCGCTAATAGCCATGTCTCAAGCACCCCGGATATGGTCCAAAATTTTGGTATTTGAAGAAAGCCACTTATTCTTTTTTTTCTCATTTACCTGTAAATCTTGGGCTAAAGGATGGTTTGTTTTGGATGTTATGAGTGAAATGTGCCCCATTTTGGACCAATATTAATTTTACACGTACTCTATGGGGACTACAAAAATCACATTTTTAAGCTCCACATCAAAAGGGGTTGAAATATCAGGCGAGAAACTTTACAGATGGGGTTTTGAGGTGAAGACCATTCTTTCAAGATGAAAACTTTATATCCTTAAATCAGATCACCACTTTAATCAATTTAACCGGGTACCATGGCAAAACATTGACAAATGGGTCAAAATTGACGAAAGTTACCTATTTTGTCACAATCACAAATTAAAATCTACATTAATTTTCAATATGAGTAAATCCTGCCAGGTTATGCATTACACCGAAATAATAGTTAGCAAAAAAATGTTGTTAATCATTATTTAATCAGTGGTTTCATATACTTGTAGTTATTTGTTAATATGTGTCCTAAAATGTTTTATATGAAACCAGCAAATTGACCAGAATTCATGGTTGCAATATAAGGGGTCTACATGGTTAAAAATCTACACGCGCTACAGCGCGACAGACGGCCGTTTCCTTATCCCGCTAACTTTCGACACGCAGTCTCTTATCGAGCGACGACATTTTAAACAAATTCCTGTTACGTTCGACACGACGACCCTTTTTGGGGGAAATTAAAAACCAACGTACGACTTTCATACCTCCGTATGCTTGACACGCGACACCCAACTGTGGGAAACAACTTACAAGCCATAGAAGTCTAAGGACGTACTAAAAATACCTTCCAAAACGCGATCTTTCCCGGGCGGCCTGAGAGTCTTTTAGTTTTAGCTAATTCCTCAGAGTATCAGTAATATGAGTTAACATTTTCTTAATAATCGGTTATTCATCTCTATAATAAATGAAAGTGTTTGTATCACTTCACGTGCCTGGCATTCCCGCCGAGCCGGCCCGCCGCCATGATTTCTCTTTTCATCAATAAAATGACAAATTTGTGAGCAATTAACACACATTATCATTTATTGTAGCGTGTCAGCAATTCTGTTGTATTTTTTTACAAAATGATTTTAATAAATCATTTAGACTTATTTCAACTTCGGTTGTACCCCTGTTTGTTTTTGTTTCTTCTAATTAACACACTCTGAAAATGCTTGGATGTTCCATTCAATACATGGTGGTAAACTGCAGGCCTGATGATACAGCGGTTGTACAATCATCTTTAATCGTGGCCTATTTACTTAAGTCACTAATAATTATGTGATTAAAATTAACTGTGAATAGACCCAAACCAAAAAGATTTATATTCGACTCTGTTTTTGAGTCAAGTTTTATTTTTTGTTTAACCTTGTATTAACTCTTTGATCGTGATAGGATTGTTGATCCCCGAAAATCCCTGAAAAAAAATCAATTCCATTTCATTATTGACATTTTTCAAGTAGGCCCTACAGCTTACATACACATCACCAAAATGTTAAATTCCATGATTAATTTTTGCCACGTTTGCATTCCATACTTTTTGATTTCACAGTTATTAGTTTTCATTTTCTTTGGAAGTTCGTAATATGATGCAAACTTCTTCGGGAAATCCCCCTCCCGCCTGCAATTTGTTTTGTCAACATACTCATTGCGAATGGGGTTGGTCTTAACTCGCATACTTCATTAACCCCTATTAACTGCATAGCAGGTAAAATGACAGCAGCCCAACAAAATGCAATTAGCAAAACAAAATCAATCCGCGCACGTCTTGAAGACAGTATTTCCGATGTCTTGCTAACTTTTTTCTGATATAAATTCAATTTTATTTCGACGTTTTTTCAGCGCTATAATCTGACGCACTGAATTTTGGAAAACAAAACTTGAAATTGTTCAAACGACATCGAATGTTGTCAGAATTATGTTTTCGTGCTTTGCACATGACTATACATCGACCAGTTGCACAGTGCACATTTTTGTCATTCGCAAACTTGTTCCTTTGCTCGTCCTTTACACCAAAGCCTAGGCTTAGGCTCTAACCATTGTCGACGGACATTATTCAAATTGTACGCAAAATAGCTCCCAAAGACTGTCGATGATTAATTATTCATGCCATGCACAAGGTTTTTTTAAGACGGCGATGCCCCTTTGCGATGGCAGAGGAGTTCCTAAAACAGAGGTACTGTACGTACTTAACCGGTAACGTTTCCGATGATGTGAGATGTGATTTAAAGTTAATTTATTCCCGGATTTTATCGCAACCTGGATTCTAACTGATTCTCCACATTTTTCAGCTCAAATTGGAGTAATATGCTAACTTATCATACTCTAAAAGAACAGGGCGTTGCCAACAAATCGGCACTAGGGCTCTCTAAATGCGTATTTTCCTGGAACCCATTTGTAGGCAAAAAATCCAACATCGATGCGCATAAATGATCGACATCCATGCACACAATATAAAGACGACACGCGACGTTGAGCTGGTGCTAAAAAGCGAACCGCGACACACGCAAATGCGCTCTAATCGCGACACGGCGACACGGTTAAGTTGGCAAGCACCATGATAGACCCCTAATATATATAATTAAAGGGGCATTTGTGATCCACGGGCCTCGTCCCCCGACTTATCTCAAAATTGAGATTTTCCTATCATCTGAACCCGGTTGGCCTGAGTAAAGTGTGTCCCAAATCTGACTTGTCTATGTGATCTACATTGTTAGAAATTTGTGATTTTGTATTGGGGCACTGTGGATCAAACTTGCTCTGTAAAAACATATGAATCAAGTGAATTGTTTAAAAAACCTTTTCTTGTAGATATCTAGTGAACCATAACCAAAACAAGGTTCTCAATCACAAAATGCACCTTTAAAATATAACAGAACTACAATGTTGTTTTTTTTGCATAATTTTATATGACTCTTCAGTTTTTGAAGACTAACTTTGAAACTTTTTCATTTTTTTGTAAGAGTTAAATCAAAGGGGAGATGAGTTCAATGCAACCTGTGACAACACAAGGCTTGGAATGTCACCCCACCATGTGTCAACCACATCATACAAACTGTGTTGATACTGATGGTACTGTATAGGTTCACAGCTTGTTATGCATATGACATGTAAATAATAATATCAACCAATAATTTAAAAATATATGGAGGAAAGGGTGAGGGTAAAATGTTTCTTGTGTTTATATATTTTGTGTGTATGTGTGTATACACCTACAACCGAGGACCCCACCTGACTTTTCACTACTTAAACAAGAATTTTGTTACAATTGAGGATACCCCTGTCCATCCCTCGTTGGAAATGATGATTTAAATATGTAAGTAATTGCTTTATTCCATTAATAATTTAAAAATTTCTTTAGAGATACGCCCATCATCCAAACACTCTTTTGACCTAAAGCTCAATATCAAAAACACTAAAAACATTGCACTTTATTCTGCGATAGGTCTATCCACAAGCACAAAAAAAAGAATAAGCCTTTATCTTTATTACTAAATAATTCCCCCTTAATTAAAAAAAAAAAAATCTCCTACTCAACCTCAGACCAGACTGGACTTATGTTCAGATAATTTTCATATAGAAGTCCCAAGTCTGCAAGTGAGGTATTACATAAATTTTGATTCCATAATTCAAACCGCGCTGTCTAATTTTTGTGCTATAGCGCTTGACGGAATAAATGGCAATACCTCATATGCAATGTTTGGATAATTCTATGAGAAACTCTTCCATAATTCAAGTCTGGTCCGAGCAATGTTTATCTTGACACACTCCCCGATGTTCTCTAAGCTATATATCTAACCAAATGCTATTGGCCTAACTCCACTATCAATCACCCACCCCAAAACCAGCATTCTAGCCTTTGTGCCCAAAAGTAGCAGTGGACTGACTTTAGAATAAAGTGCTAAATATGTGCTCCTCTAATGCTACTATCTTTAACCAGTTTACAGGAAAAATGGCCTTTTGCCTTTTTGCTTTGGTATATAACCTGAACACGGTGGTTTACTGGAAGTTGTGTCATTTTACTGACCTATAATATATATACTCCTTTGGCAAAAAAACCTCCATATTAGTAGTGCAGATCCAGTTAGTGGTAATAGGGATGCACATTGACCCTGGTATTTATACTCCGCTCATTGCCACTAACCACAAATGCATAGGCAACTCGGAAGCATTTTTGTTTGGGGATGTACAGGTTAAGAGGGTGGTCAAAGACCGAGAAAGGGATGGCCAGATTGACAATTTCAATTTTTCCTGGCTCACTTCACTCCCAGCCACCTTGCATAAAAATTAAAACTGGGGATTATACACGCCCTTGGGAAGGGGTGGACTAATACATTTTCCATCCTTGGAACTTTTTGTGTCAAGGAGTATGCACCCAGAAGTTGTGGAATTATAAAGGCTCCTAACATTTATTCCCAAACTCATACCCTGAGGTCAATGAGTCTATATCTGTGCACACAAGTTAAACAGGTTTTGAACTGTGCCTTTGAGGTGAGGTATTGTGCTATAGTGGTCTTTCAAGCCTGTGTGTGAAATTTAATCTTTCGCTGTAGGATATTTATGACAGCACCTGGTTTGGTAACACGTGGTAGCCAGAAAGCAACACCAGAACATGAAACTTTCACTGTTAAATGCGTCAACTAACTATAGAATGGAATGGATTTATTTTTTAAGGCTGACTCGAGATTTCGAATATAATTTTTGTGTGTAGTACCTAAAAATAGTCATCTAGAACTAAGATAGTCACCTAATGCTTAATTCCAAAGTTACAGAAGGAATTGATTTTCCGTTTTCATGCAGTAACACTTCATGCCCAGTGTAACATGCCAATGATAACCGTGCTAACAAATTTACGGAATCCGAATTTTAATAACAAGTTGATTTTCTATATGAAGAACTTGAATTTGGAGCTTCAGTGAGTAGTATATGGAGAAGCATTAAGTTAATGGCAAAAACCACGATTGGTTTGAAAATTCAGTGCGCCCTCATCGGAATCTCTGAGTCATCAGCCATTTAAAATTCACAAAGGGAACAATATTAAACTGCTCTTGACCACTTATAATATCTTTGTAAGGGGGGGGGGGGGGGGAGGGAAGGAATCGCAATGCAAAGATACTAATAGGGGAGTAGTTTTTGACGCAATTAAAAGTTATTACTCACCATTTTTCAGGAATCTCTATCACAAAAAAACTTACAGCCTCTAGACAAATGTCCCGCCGGATATGTACCGACAAAACATCTCCGTCAGGGAGGGCACGTGCCCCCCCCTACCCCCCTCTAGTCTGTTACGCCACTGCACCCAACAAAGCCCGTAACCTCACCAAAAACAATTTTTCAAGAAAGCACTCATTTTGTTCGTTTTTTTTCCTCCCCCAACCTGGGCACCTTTTCCAGTTCAAGTATAACTTTTTGGCACACTTGAAGCAAATTAAACCACTCTATATTTGTTTTCCCCCCCCTTGCCTTATTAAAAAGCCATAAGGTGTAAGACATACTTGAGCAAGATTAATGCATTGAGTGTATTTAGGACATGGATGTAACATTTACACCATCCGTAGACAAAACTTACGTGATTGGCAAGAGTATTGAGAATCACAATCAGTCATGAATGGACACACTGCATACATAAGGATGAACCAATTGAGTTTATGTGCATAGTGTCCAAAGATTTAGTTTCAAATTTTCTGTTACAGTAAACTGGTTAAATTTTTAGGTTACTGAGTGATAAGACCCTAATAGTAGCTCCCTACTCTGCCACCCACTGCTTATGATTTGCCAAGTGGCATAACCAGACCTTTCAAATGGTGGGGGAAGAAGGGGTCTGAAGGCCTTTTCTGAGGTTGCAAATTTGGGTCTTCTCCATAGACCTGTACAAACGGTCAGTTGATTTGGGGAGCTAGTGATGGGGGGCAAGTTTTCTGAGCAGGCGCTTTCCCCGTCTTCCTCCCCCGCTGGTTACGCCATGGGTTTTGTTTACGCCACTGTATTTTGCATCCATGATAGGATTACCCCCCACTATAGTTTTGAGTGTGTAGGAAAGACGTCTAGTCACTTTCTCGTTCCTAGTTGTATTATTGGAACCAAATCAATCACTGCAGAATTCTTGCTACAGCAAGGGGGGGGGGGGGGGGGGGTGAAATCAGCTGGTCATCATAAAACCTGTGACTTTCTGACTGCATTTTTATCCCAGCGGGCTTATTGTGTCTTCTTCAGATTGTTAAATCTAATCATTTTATCAAACAATTCATGAAGAGCGACGCTGACAAACGCTTTATTGGAAATTGCTATAATAAAAGTGGATCATTTTATTGATGTATTGGCTATTGCGATTGAAGTCAAAACACTCATTTGGAACCATGTGACCACTCAAGTGTATTAACACAGCTTAAGTTAGCAGGGAGCTCACAAAGTAATTTTGTCAAATTTTGAATTAATTTGGGATCAAATTGAACAAAGTAAAGTTTTGAATTTGACACATATCTTGTTGGTGGGCTCTGCGCGACATTGTTTTCCCTTATCAAAATTACTAATTTTGTTTTAAGTCGGGGTTTTAAATGTGTATGATTATTTTTGTTAAACACACTTTGCAAAATCAGAAGATGGCAGTTGCAAATTCTTACAGAACTGTCAGTAGAATTCTAAAAATTCAACATATTTACAATTAAGGTACAATTACCCTACGAAACAAATGGGGCCACATTCGGGTTGATTGTCTATTGTAAAAAAAACTAATACTAGCACTGATATTAATACACATTCCTACATGAAGCAGGACTTACAGTATCTGAATACAGATTGTTTTCTTCCTTTTTACTATTTTGTCAATTGAAAAAAATAACTTATACGAGTTCTACTACAGCATAATCCTTCACTTTTAAAGACACTATTAGTCAGGTCAACTATGTTTGGCAAATCTTTTATTGGTTGGCTTTTTATGGAGATTTGCTAACTTTTTGCATTTTTCTTCAGTTAAGATGTTCAGAAACGAAAAATCACTGTTGGCATTTTTTAAAATCGGGTATCAGCGGCCATCTTGAATATTCAAAATGTCACCGCCATTTTGGACCTATAATATGCTATCTTGGCTTTTAAAGCACATAGAAATTTAATTCCCAACCATCTAAACCTATTTTGGAGAATGTCGATCTCAATTCAACACCATTGATCATGTAGCTCTGGCGGCCAGCCATCTTGAAATTCAAAATGGCCGCCAAAGGAGTTGTTTTTTTTTTAAAAAAAAAAAAAAAATCCCCCCTTTTTGGGAAAACTAGTAGAGACAATAGATTGTGGCGTCTATAACCCATGTATGCAGGGTGGAGTAATCAATTAATAACATTAATAAAGGCAATGTACTCACTTGGTTATGGAAGCCATCTGAATTTCAAATTGCCACCATGGGGAAGCTGTTTTTTGCCCACGTTCTGGTCTCTAATACTAGAAAATTCTTGAATCTAGTGTATATACCCCCCGGGCCCTATACCCATGTTCAGGGTCCGGAATAAAAGAACATTGTTAACAACAACAATCATTGGACAATGGGGCAGCCATCTGATTTGCCAATGGCTGCCAAGTAAAACCGTTTTGTCTATATAAGGTATGCGACACCTAGTAGTGAACTATATATCTACAATGGTGCCCCTGCAAAATTATAAGGTTTCAAGCTCAATTTAAGGAGTCCAAAATTGTGGTCTTTTACCAAGCTTAAACCTTGTATAGAAACCCCCCCCCTTTTTCTGAAACCGACCGTACTTTCTAACAAGGCTCGCACTTAAGATGGCGGCCTGTATGGCTGCATCCAAAGATCTTAAAAAGCTAGAAATACCAACAAAAACAAGATTATCTCTCTAATTTTAGTTTATAAAACATCCATAATTTTGTTGATAAAAGGGTAAATTATAAGTGACGTGTTCAAGTTTGTTCTATTAGAAGGTGATATTGGGTGTTTTTGCTTCGTAAACAATGCTTAAAATTTCAAGGTGCAGCCACAATGGCCGCCTTCAAAGCTCTCAAAGATCTCAAAACATCCCAAGTGTCATACCTATCTGTAATAAAATTATTTAGCAATATACCATAGACCAGAAATTTACGATAAAAGTGTCACAAGTATTAGATAGGTCTCTAATCATTACAAAGTCATATTTGGCCTTTTTTAATTATGGTTAATAGCTAACTTTTAGGTGAGGCCAATCCATTAATAATATAGATCACTTAACAGGTTTCAAAGATCCTGAAAGATGCCCAATATTTGCCGCCAAATTGAATTGTATGCAAGGTTAACAAAAGATAAAAATCAGATCATGGCTTTCTAAGAGTTTTCTTATATTCACGTTTGAGTCAAAGCATATATCATATTGTCCATATACTCTTGCATTTAATTGTCATCAAAATGGTTAGGTTTATGTTCCACAAATTATTAAAGATACTACTGCTATGGCATGGATAATTTTAAATAATCTTGAAGGACATTTATTTTGAATTTTAAACATGCCTTACTTTGAACAAATCAAAATGTTCAAATAAACATTTAATGTTCCAAAGCAATTTACTCATACTTTTAATAACAAATTTAATAGTAATTTGTGGATGATGTAAAATTATATTACAAATATATATACGACCAACTTAGAAAGTTTTCAAAGATTTTGCAAGGTGGCCATTTTGGGCTGCTAACATTGGATTTTATGTTTACTAGTTCTTGATAGTCAACTTATTTATCACCCTCTCACCATACGTAATTTACACTAGTCTTGTTTAGTAGTTCTTGGATGATAGCATATGCAGTTAAGTTTAAAGGTTCGTGAAGATGGCCATTTTGACATGTGGAGCATGTTGAAACAAATATGACATATATGATTTCTATTAAGGGGAAGATATATTGGTTTTTTTTTTTTTTTTCTGTAACTTTAGTTTCACTTTTGCTGTACTTTATGATGATAAAACTTAATATATAACTGACAATTCATAGCGTTTTTTTTTTAGGTTTTAATGTTTTAAAAAAAAAAAAAAAAAAAAAAATCCTGAATTGTATGTTAGGGAAAACAAACGATTTTTGGATTTTATAACCAATATTTTAACAATTTCTAGGTTTTAATTAAAGGTCTCAGAAGGAGGCCATGCACTTGGTTATCACCTTTTTTTTTTTTTTTTTTTAAAAAAAAAAAAAAAAAAAAAAAAAAAAAAAAAACAAAAACCAAAAAAAAAAAAAAAAATAAAAATTTCCAAAATATATGGTACTTTAAGGGTCAAAGGATATAGGCAATCCCGATATTCGAACAAAGAAGGACAGAAGGACCAGCCAACTACTCCACTCCTCAAAGAGCTCCATTGGCTACTGACGAGTGACCATGTTGTCTTTAAGCTTATGCTTTCTACCTACCATGGTATTTGTGGACAATTGCCATCATACTTGATGACGCTCACTTGTATATTCCTTGCAGGGGCCAGTCTTGAGGTCTGAAGATAAAGAGATTGCTCCTCCTGTTCCTCGTAAAAGAGGTCAAGTGGGTGACAGGTCTTTAAAAGCCATGGACCCCCTAGCCATGGAACTCTTTGCTCATATCTGTTCGCCACTTTTAAGAAAGCAGTGAAATTCTTCCAAAGAGTTTCCTTGAATTGGCATATATTGCATCCAGGTAATTGTTTTTTTTTGGTATTAGATTGTGCTGTTTCTTAATTTATAACTATAGATTATATGATGTGTTTACCTCAAGTCATTACTCATAAATCTATCATATTATCGTGTTAGGGCAAACAAATTAACGCTTTTCCTTAATTGATAAGGCATCATCTCAATGGGGGGCAAAAAAAAAAAAAAAAAAGTTTAACATATTTTTTTAATGATACCGGGTGTCCAAAAAAACTTTACCCTAAAAGCGCCCCCAATTTCACAGGTGTTTACTAAACATTTAAACAAATTATTTTTAATATTGGAAATTATTTTCATTAGCTTTTCAATACACAAAACCCTGTTTGATTCGGGTTCGAAATACTGAATTGTGGCCAATTGAATAGAACCTCTGGGTTTTTCACTGTACACGGAAGATGTCATATGCATAACAGATTTCAAGCATTACATGAATCTAACACAGTTTTTGATCATTATAAACCGGTTGATACTGCAGGTGTCCTCTGATATGTCTTGTTACTCTCTAAATTGAAAGAGTGAAACTCTTCAGGAGTGACTCCGGTACCATTCTCTGTTGGAGTTAAATTTCCCTCTTTTGGAGAGTGAATGATGCGAATTCTTCACTTTATGAGAGTGACAATTCACAATGAAGAGTAATTATAAACAAAATTCCTTTTTAAAGAGTAAAATTTAAAACTTTAAAATAATGATTTTAACTATGTTGTTTTTTTTTGGAGTGATTTTCACTTTTTACATTTAGAGAGTGATTATGTTGCAGCATATTTTCTACGCCTTTGCAAATGGTTTTTTTTTTTTTTTTTTTTTGTTTAAAAAGAAAGAATAACAAAATAAAGAGCACGAGTACGCCATCTCATGTCACCAATATTGTGCAGGTGTATGCATAAACAAACCTGAACGTGTTACAATTGAAAAACAGGATTTTATTTCAATGGGTCTCAATCCAGTCATTTCATTTCGGATCCGAATCGAACAGGAATTTCTGTATTGAAAAGCTAAGTGAAAATACTTCCCAAATAAACCGTGTAAAAATAATTTATGTAAATTAATAAAGACTTGAATTGGGGGCGCTTTTAGGTATTTTTTTTATACCCTATAGAACAAATATACAACAGCATGGCATACGAGTTTTTAAAAAGAACATTTTTTGATGATGGCAATATGACCCCATCTTGAAATGGTAGCATGCTAACAAAGCACAATTTATCAGATTGGGACTTTCTAATTGTCAAAGACTTATAGCTCAGATTATAATTACAATTTCAATTGTACATCTGTATGATGTAACTAAACGGACAGATATTCAGATATATAGTAACTTAAAAGATTTATAAAGGTGGTCATAATGGCCACCATCTTAAATTTTGGAGCTTGTTGAAAAACGAAATTACCAGATAAAAAAAATTTATTTCCTACAGGCATGACAGGTAAACAGACATATGTAAGCTTCATTTGTGCATTTATTCTACATTTTTCAGGCAAACTGTCTATAAATACACACGGCTAAGGGCCATTTTTTTTTGAAATTAAGATGGCTGGCCATAAGAAGTGATCCAATGTTACTCTACAAATACTTATTGAATTCCTATACCATGGAAACATAGATATAAACACTGGAATCATGCTCTACCAGTCTCAAAACTGGGATATGGCAAAAGCACCTTTATTTTGGGGCGGCCATTTTGAAATTTAATATGGCCCCCAAAACCAAATGATCTGATGTTGTTATCAATGATCTTATTGGATTCCCTGCATTAAAACATGGGTATAGAGACCCAGAAATCGTGCTCTACCTAGTCTCAGAGACCGAGAATCTGAGCAAAAAGTTGCCGCCATTTTTGAATTCCAAATGGCCGCCATAGGGGGATTTAAAAAAAATGCCACATTGATTTTCTCCTTTGGTGAACCATAAGCTTACAGAAAATGTAATATTTTTCCTAATCTCATAAAAAGCCAACAAAATTCACAAAGGACCCTGACTATACAGTGATTACCCAAAAGAGTCAAAATCTTTGACATTTGCCTAATAGGATCATGGTAATTCGTAGAATTCGCATAGAATTACTTTTTCCAACTGAAGAATTGCTAGAATAAAGTCCGGGGAAAGGGGTAAGACACTATCAGTATCACCCAAACGAGTAAAAATATTGTTGACATTTTTTTTGGGGGAGAAGTAGAGAAATGGTTAAGTCTATAGAATTCGCATAAATTACTTTTTTCCAATCTGAAGAATGCTTGAAGAGAAAGTCCGGGGAAGGGACAGGTAAAGACATATCAGTGCATTCCCAAAGAGTAAAATTATTTGACATTTGCAGTAATAGGATAAGGGTAAGCTGTAGAATTCGCATCATGTAACTTACTTTTTCCAACTGAAGAATTGTTTTTAGAATAGAAAGTCGGGGGAAAGGGTTAAAGACACTATCAGGGGTGATTCACCCAATAGAAGTAATAAATATTTGGACCATTTTCAGTAGATAGCATAATGGGGAAGGTCTGTGTAGAATTCGCATAAATTCCTTTTTCCAACTGAAGAATTGCTAGAATAGAAGTCCGGGAAATGGTTAAGACACTATCAGTATTCACTCCGAAAGAGTAAAAATATTTGACATTTGCAGTAATAGGATAATGGTCAGTCTGTTGTATTCGCATAAATTACTTTTTCCTTCCAACTGCAGAATTGCTAGAATAGAAATCTCGGGGAAAGGGTTAAAGCACTATCAGTGATTCACCCAAAAGAGTAAAAATATTTGACATTGGTCAGTAATAGATAATGTAAGTCTGTAGAATTCGCCTAATACTTTTTCCACTGAAGAATTGCTAGAATAGAAAGTCCCGGGGAACGGTAAATACACTACATTGATTCACCCAACATAGTAAAAATATTTGAATTTGCAGTAATAGGATCATGTTAAGTCTGTAGAATTCGCATAATTACTTTTCCAACTGAAGAATTGCAGAATAGAAGAAAAAACGACAGTATTAAAAGAATGAATCTCCATTTTTGTGAATCTGTGTTGTAGTAATTGTCTGTATGGACAGTAATGACTAAAATATCCGATTTTGTCCTTATTAGGTTGCTTCCTGGTTTTCATTTGCAGTATGTTAGGATACCTTACTTGTTACAGACATGCAAAAAATATGATTTTTGATGATTTTTCCGATTTCCTGATTAGCAAATCACCATAGGCCTTGAAGCTATTCCTGCCACATTTAAAATATTTGGACCCTTATTGGACAAATCACTGATAGTGTATTTAATAAGCCTTCTATGATCAAAGGTCAGCCTCAGGTGTTTGATGGGGGGTGCAGTAGCAGGTCGAAGGGGAAGATCGGCCCATTACGTTTAAAACATTCTATATGGTTTCACTTCACTTATCACTGTCCAATTCATATGGGATCCACAAAATTATTATAACAGACTGAGACTCAACATCACTCAGAAACGACCATTCATACTAATAAGTCAAATCATAATGTTTATACAGCTCCACTAGTCTTCATGCATGACTATTTTGCAATTACTTACAAGGAAGGTTAACAATTACGTACTGCAAAACAATTTTAATAAAACTACTTCCACTCGACGCAAACCAATTCCATCTCACACTTCCAACCACTTACAAGCTGTTGAAAAACAGCAAATACAATAGAGGCCAACAAATGGGAATTCCCTTCCTCGTATACAATCAAAGTAATCACAAACTATAACTCCTCAATAAAAACAATGAAAACAACACTTCTCTCAATACAACATATGATCATCCACCAAGCTGCTCTTGGTTTTCCACTTTCATTTTTACATCACTATCTAAAGCAATACTTTTATTTGGATAGGAGTGTAACAGTGAAGTTGGCCCCACCCTCCTTAATACAATAAGCATAGTAATTTCCCAATTACATTGTTTTGCACATGGGTTCTTCTTTATAAGTGCCATTCATCAGTGGCATAACAGGTGGGGGGGAACCTCAAGTTTTTACCACGGGAAACGGATGAAACATGCTAAATCAGCCCTTTTTTTTGCCAGCCTGCAATGGATTTTTGTCTACACCACCTCCAACTGGGGAAATCTGCTTCAAAACTGGGAAATTGCCCCCTCTGACAGTGACCCTGTTACGCCCCTGCATACTATTATATTAGTAGGAGGGGAAGTTTCCCTCCCGGTGGCTCAAAATATCGGGTGGCAGTTGCTGTGGCTGGCTCAAAATATAAGGAAGAAGCTTGAAGAATGGATTGGCATCTAGAATTCATCCTAGTTTGAGGGATTGCATCAACTTTGGCTAAATTTGGGGGGGCAAATTTTGTAATGTACAGAAATAAGCACTCATATACCCAAAAATTACTCGGTCCTTAAGTAACCCCAGGATGCTGATTAGGCGTAAAGTAATGTATTATATCACGGTCATGCTTCACCTTACACTGAAATTGGACTTGCAGATTGTGCTTCGTTCTGGATCAAGGTATATTGAGTCCATCCCACAATGCAACCATTTTGGAAAATTTGGAGAAGGTCATGTGATCCACAAACTTCTTAACACATAAACCCTGACCTTTACATTCATTTTAGTCCTCTAAGCTGTTAGTACTTAAGGAATTTTTATCCTTATCAATAAATATTTTTGTGGTCCTTAAACGTCTTGGACACCTTGTTAGCCCTAGTCTGACATGTTTTTAGGGCCCACATGCAATGCATTATGGATTGGTTCAAAACATCCTCTGTGAGTTGTGAGTAGAGAGGCATATTTGGAGCACTGTGACATCCCTGCAGCTTCCCTGGCTAACAACACCATGCACCTCCGACTACTGCCCTAATTACTTTATCTTAGCATGTGGGCTAAAAACCTCCATTGATCGGTCACTAGAAATGCTGGTCTCCAAAGGTCTGATTCTTGAGATGATCAAATGACAGTTTAGGCCGTGATTTTTTCTGACATCTTGGCCAAAAAAGGCACAACTTCGTGGTCATGATGTTTTGAAACAAAGTGATCCATTTTGTTCTAGAGTGTTGCTTATCCACGCATAAGAATCCCGGTCCTCTGTTACCTGTTTCGTTTATTTTTAGTTTTGGTAAGTTTTTGGTTGTTATAACCCAACATGTTCTCACTCAAGGTATTGCATGGCAGCAAAGTTATTCCTGGAAAGTCAGAGATAACCAACGTAAAAAAGCAATAATGCCACATTTCTGATGAAACATGCCCCTCGGTATTTAATATTGAATTTTAGGATGGATGGAATTGTTTCAGCATGTGGCGGCAAGAAATCCCAAATTTAGACTTGGCAGTAGAGGTAAAAGTTGAATTTTTTTCAAACCACAACAACAACCAGTTTTTAAAATTTAATTTTTTTTAAAAACCTGTTTTTTTTTTTCCATATTTAGAATGCTTACCAAATTTTATTAGATCACCCTGAAGTGAATAAGCTGAATACGCGTCTTTGTAATGTAATAAGATGAAGTTAGTATTTCCTGTCATAACTACAGAAACTCAAAGCACGGTTTTCTATAGGGATGATTACGGTAGTGGACAAGTTCAAAACAAAGTTTTCAGTTTTCCTTTGTACTTGTTTGTCCAATACACCTTCAAAACGTTCTCGGTAGGTAATCTACATCCGATCAAGTGCAATTTGAGAGAAATTTGCAGTTTTAAAAAAATCTTCTCCTGTCACTTTAAGAAAATCATGTACCATCCCTTTAATTCCAGAAGGAATGATGGGAAGAGATCGGATTTTAGACGTGGAAGCAGAAGATTCCACTCAGTAGTGGTTCTTAAAAATGAAAAAGGACTTGAAGTAATCTTTATTGCATGAGGGTGGGTGGTTGAAAATTAAGACAAGCATTCTAACGATACTAAAATCAGGTTTGATGGTGTGAGTGATAGAGTTAAGGCTGAGTATCAGGCAGACCAGTTTAACAGAACTTCTTAGAAGACATTTTTAATCCTTATACATGTAAGACATAGAATCATACATAGGTTTTATTTGGCTGCAGTCCTGGCCCCCTGTGTTGAAGCCATTACAATAAAATGGTGCATTTGTCAAGCACATAACAAGCACCTAGAGAGTTTTCAACATTCATATTTTTTGTCATGTCCAACAAAAGCCTGCATGCCAAAGTTGGAAAGAGGTCACGAGATGTGTTTCCATGTATGGCTGAGTTTTGTTGGCACAAGTTCCCTGGCCCTGCATGTTCCTTTTTCTTTTGAGTGCTTGCAATAGTAATGCAGCCCTGTCAATCACCTTAAAATTCTCTCTCTGCACAACATAGCTTGTTTTACACACCATTTATTATGTATAGACACCGGACAAATTTAATTCTATTTTTAGCCCTAACACACCAAAATATCACGAAATACCATGCCACTGAGGCTAGAAAATGAACTAGTCCCAAATAATGTGATAACGTCATCATAAGAACACATGTGGGCACGCATGAAATCACTGGCTGGGCCAGCGACACCCACGTGGCTTGCACTCCCTGGTCATGTGACTGGTTCGATTCCCACCCAAGATGTGCAATTTTCTTTAGCTTCTATCACTTTACCCCTTCCCTTCCTCCCGGGCTAGAGACAAGAAAGGTTTTAGGGTTAGATTGTTACCACAAGACCACATAACATGATTTGCTTAATTTGTAAAGTTTTGTAATTTATTAAAAGGTGAAATGTTTTGCTCACTTTTGTTTTATGGGAGTTGTGTACTTTCCACAACCTAATGCATGCTAGTCTTTTCAGTATAAGATGGTACAAGACCTTTTACGGGAGTTGTTGTGTACTTTCTACAACTAATGCATACCATAGTCTCTTCAACATAAGATGGTACAAGACCTTTGATAACGTCGCATAATTTTCATTCAAGAGGCAAATGTCATATCTTATTGTAGCTTGTGGTAAACTTAATTTTAGCTTAAGTGCATTTGTTGCAAGAGGAATCATCACTCTCATGTAAATGGCCCAAAAGAAATCTAATTCTTTTCCAACAGTTATAAAATTGTGTGACAAAACCAGATTTTTTACTCCCTGTAATTATATAATTTTATGTAACTTGATTTTTCAACAAACCTAATAATCATGAACTTTTTCCAATGTCAGATCATTTCCATTTTATGCTGAACACACTTTACTCTTTAACAAAAGGGTATGTGATAATTTTTCCATAGTCCAAATTGCATTCACAACTTCAGTGATACTAAAAACACAATGCTTGATTGAATACATTTAAACTACTATGATTGTTGTTGACTTACTGAAAGTAGGTCTGTCATTCACTTACTCTCTTTCTCATAAAGGTATTGTTTACCTTGTAGACTGGTGTCCCAATTCTGTATTCCATGTTAAATCCATGGATATATCATGTATTTGGGTCAACAGAGAGCAGTTGTCATATAGGTAGGGACAGGCCTGTAGCCAGCCCAGTGGTTCCAAGGGGGCAATTTCCCGCTAAGTGCAACAAATGCCTTGATCACAAGCAAAAATTTCCCGGTCACAGGGCAAAAGGTTCCAAAAAAGGGCTGTTTAACATGAATATCCGTGTTTTATTTCCTGATTTCCCCTCAAAAAATTTTCAGAGGGGACCCCTCTGCCGCCACCTGGCTACACCACTGGGTAGGAAAATTACTAAATGGACACCAATGTACTGAAAAGATGCATTACATTACATCAAATCATTCTAACAGAGGCTTAAAGTGACAGGAGGAATTTTTTTTGGGGTACAAATTTCTCTCAAATTGCACTTGATTCGGTTGTGGACCCCCCTCCAAGAATTTTTTTTCAAAGGTTTATGGGCACACAATCACGAAAGAAACCGCAAACCTTGTTTTGGACTTGGCCCGCTATCCTAATCTTCCCTATAGGAAACCAGCTTTGAATTTCTGTATTGCATGCGACGAAACTATTACTAAATCATCATCTTATTACATAAAGACGGCGTAGTCGGCTTATTCACTTCAGGTGTGATCTAAATACATTGGTGAGCATTTCAAATATGAAAAAAACTGTGTTCAAAAACTAAGAATAGTCTTTAAAAAAAGAACAATCATCGCGTTAGTGGCGTTGATGGGTTGAAGAGACGAGGTACATGAAGAAGTACAGAGTTGACCATAACCTTTCTGTGCATAAAATATTTAAATAGAGAGTGTACAAAAGTAAAATGAGTTGACATTTTGAGCTGTGAGGTTTGACTGTCTATTCAAGGTGCTTGTTCCGATCGTCTTTGGGACCCCCCGATTTACCCGGAGTCACAATTTTATGGTCCATCTGAAAGGCCGTATTTTTTCCTCATTGTCCGTCCTGAATTTTAGCTTTCAATCCATTGCTTATCTTTCTCAAGATATAGATAAAAATAGCGTTCTAGTGGTTAACCCCCTAATATTACACAGTATTGAATAGGGCGTGGCACTATGCATAATCGCATCTAGCATCAAAACCGCAGTTTTTTCCCACGGTACTTTGATGGTCATTGTGTAACAGGTGTCATGCTCTCATATCAAGTATAGAAAACAATAGAACCAAATCGGAACAGCACCTTTAAAAAACTATATAATATGGTATTTTACATATAGGAAGATGTTGGCAATATTGTGTGAAGATGGCACTGTTGGACGGAGGTGTACGTTTAGCAAGTGTTGAATTGATTTTTTCCATGTAATTGTGCGCTATTAGTGGTGGCATAAAGGAAATTGGTTTTTAAAAAAAATTTTACCCCCCTCCCACCCAGCCAGAAGGAAAATGAATTTTTTGGCTGAATAAAAAAACATTATAAAATTTAGGAGCCTATAAATTAATGCGGATAAAAATGGAGCATTAAGTTTTGGTAGAAGTATAGTATGTGTGCCTAATTTTACTTGTAAATGCTATTTTTAAAAAGTATTTGTAACTACTTCGTATTTTGGTGTTTTTAAGCGGAGGGAAATAACAAGACAGTTCC
Organism: Ophioderma brevispina; assembly: GCA_023653785.1. Classification (NCBI taxonomy): domain Eukaryota; kingdom Metazoa; phylum Echinodermata; class Ophiuroidea; order Amphilepidida; family Ophiodermatidae; genus Ophioderma; species Ophioderma brevispina. The sequence goes on from JAMKCH010019505.1 coordinate 19,854, forward strand.
CAATGGGGCAGGGTGATGCACACATTTGGCATAACATTAAAATAAAACGCAACCGTCAGAATCAATTGAAATTTTGGATATAAGTTTTTGTGCATGATTATCTAGCGAACAAAAAACAAAAATGAAGTGCCAGGATCACGAATTCACCTTTAAATATTTTCTGACTCTTTGGGGTTTAGCTGCACATTTTCTTTTTGACTACATATAAGGAGTATACAGTTATCTTGGATGACTTGTGTAAAGGGTAGGAAGCGTGTTTTGTGTTAAATTTATTTAACAGGTCCATTCGCTGTGCACTGCTGGCAACTTATTTCTTGCCCTTTGTTTGGGTTGGGGTTGGCGTGTGACATTAAATATTGAAATTTTTTCATATTGTCCCTTAGATGGTGTGCTGATACTCATTGGAATGTAGTTATTGTCAACCATAATTTAATTGTATACTCTTTTAAAGTTACATATGCATATGCATTATATGGCAAAGAGTGTTTTTATTAGAATTTACTGAGATTAGCTTGTAACAGGACAGCATTTGAAATATATAAAATACTAATAGTACTAAATGTTATTACTTGTTACTGTTGAAACTATATAATTCAACCCATCGTGTCACCTCTGTACTTTTCTGAAGGTATTGGCATTGAATGAGGGGATGTGCAATGGCTAGAATTAACCAGCAAATTTTAATTGAACATGTGGTCCATAGCAGAAATAAAAATTAATTTGTGGTTAATGAAATCATTTAGACAACGTAAATGCATTTAAAGCTGCATAATGTTTCAAACATTCTGATTAAAGCTGTGCACTAATGTCATTTGTGCTTCATTGGTATAGCTGACTTTTGACTGGTGTGGGGCCTGTGTTTTGGATATGAAGGAAAACAAAAGGGGATTTGCACTCTCCATGTAAACGAAAGGCTAGAATTATTTTAGTTCATTCCTGAACAGGTACATTGGGGCCACATGCCTTTTTTCCCAACTAATTGACGCATCTTAAACTTTCTTCTTTCCGGTGACACATGGGTTGAATCTATAAATAACATTAACTGAATAATAACATAAGTGTATAAACCTCTCCTTTGTACTTACTCATTCGATATCATTATCATATTCTTTAGGAAATTGCACGCCCAAATCATTTCTACATAAAATTAGTCCTCTTTTCCCCCACATTTATACTCAATAATTCATTTCAATCACTTCCCAATCACTTCTACCTCACATTTACTTCTATATACTAGTTACATGAGCAACAAAAATACGCCGATCACTGCACATTAATTAGGCTCCGCGAACACGACACCACAATTTTGGTGGTTTCAGCCTATGGTCATATAAATAAACTTGAACCGGACAAAACCTTCATTTTTTCTCTCCATATCGTTGTGGCAAAAAACAAAATAATCCCATCTATTACATCTATTACAAATACATTTTCTTTGGCCAATGGTAATCAATAATGCGATGTAATTTTTCATTATACCTGATTTCAAACATAAGCCTATATCCACTGCATCATGCCAAAACGTAATTCTGCCGCAAACAGACAGTCATGCGGGCATGTATACACCAATCACATCCTCTTCAAGCGCCTTCCGCGACATATCCACGTACACACATAGTCCTAACAAATCAATCACCCATCACAAACATCACAGATCACAAATCCCTATTTTAACATCGGGGGCTATTTCATTTACTCGTGGCAGAGACTAATTACATACGTATACACCACGCGGTGTACCCTTACTACGAACTAACGGCACACGAGATCGGGCGGGTCGCCCTGATCCTATTTCTTCCCCACGATCGTATGGACCTACCGCAGAATTATACACACTGACAGTGGTTCGTACAATACGTAGGAGGCAGTACCCAAAACTAAATAACATTTCGAGAAAAATTGATGGCGCTTCTCTTTTGTAATGAATGTCCCTCATGTCTCTCTAAGGTGCAAGCTTCTGCAAAAAAAATCTTTCTGAACATCGGTGAGATATGATTGACAATTGGGTGGCATGGCAACCACTATTAGCCAATAAGAAATGGAGGTATTTGCTTGTATATTTATTCACTGTAAGACATTGGTTGTGAATTCAATTTTTAACTTAATAGCCCTGATTGGCAAGGAATAGATTATTATTCATTACCTAGTTCCCATGGT
>JAMKCH010019506.1:0-22416 GCA_023653785.1 Ophioderma brevispina
ATCATGCTAATGAATAAAGGTATTAGGTTTTAAACGTCATCAAAAATTTGCAGAAAGGGCGGGAAGAGCCTAATTGTATCAGTGTAAATTAACAGCGCCCAAGTAGGCGGTAATAATTTGTATAATACATTTGAGGAATAACACGCCACAAACGATGTACTGGCGCGATTTAGGTGCCAATTGGGTGTTGTACTAAATTATGGTGGCAATGCCTTCTTAGAAACGCCTCGGCGTAAAAAAAATGGACTTTGATGAAATGATGAAATGATGATACGGGCGCAATTTTTGTTTATTGTGAAGATATCGCTGATAAGTGGCTGTTTAGGTAATTGTGATTAATGTACTAAAATATAGTAGACACCATTTCATGGACAATATTCATAGTAGCTCCTCAATTTGAACAATTTTAGGGTTATGTTCTTTGGGAATTGTAGTCTATTTTACCAGTCGGTTTGTAATTATGTAACTATAAGGCAAATAAATATTTCAGCACGAAAAAATCTTATAAAGAAAACCAATTTGTCATTTAGATAATCAATTAAGCTTCATCTCCTATTTTTGGTAAGGAACGAGACAGTATATAGGCCCCTACAGCATGAATTTCGTAGGTATAGAATTGCAAAAACAGAAATTACAAACGAACCGAAATGTAATAGTTTACTTCGCTTTTTTGTACACTTTTACACCAGTGGGGGCCACACACGGAAGGGTCATCTCCAACCAATAGGTAGGTAAAAAAAAAATCATGACAAACACAATAATTTAAAAATAAAAAAAATACATTAACTTCTTCGTATTGCCAGGAAGGTTGCGACTTGGTAATTGATTTGTCCGTATTGTATTGGGTGTACTCAACATGACCTCAAGATAATTAACAAATCTTACGTACATCGATCGCCCAAAAAAATTAGTTACCGTGAGTTTCACGGTTAATTAGTTCCCTATAGTGCTTAATCTATTGTGAAAGCGAATGATTTCAATAGCTCCATACAAACACGATAATTGGTTTCGACTAGGGCTGGAGGACAAAGATGGCGAGTGCAGCGCGTGTTAACGCGATGAAACCGCGCATTAGTATGTTATAATAATATTTTGAAATGGCAATGAATGTTGATTGGTGCGCCAAGTAGTAAACATGTCAATTTATACTGGAAAAAAACGTAACGTCATAGGAGGGCGTCTTGCAAAAGCGAAAAATAAAAGAATCTCCGCAAGAGTTCCCCCTTGGCATCAATATGCCTTCAATAATTGTTAATAGATGCCCTAAAGTCATGAAATTGCACAAGTTGTAAAAGATAATAATATTCATGTTTTCGGGACTGCCGAGACGTTCTGAAAGGTGGTGAGTCATTATGGATATCCTGGTTAGGTGGGTAGGCAAAAACCTATGTTAAAGAAAACAGGGGGAGGTGGTTTGAGGCGCCTTAATCCCGATATGTTACCCAGTCTTGATTTGATAATTATCATTGTTCTGCGTCTGATAAATTTGAGAGGTTATGGTTCAAAATTTCTATTATTGATGAAAAAACTATGCATATCGCCGTTCGTATTTTCTCTTCGAAGGCTGTATGTTGATCTAACTGAAGAACTTTATAATCAGCTTTTGTCTGAAATTCTACGTATTGAAGAACGCACAGACACACCCGTAGATGACGATCCACAAATAATAATATGTCAGAATGAATGCCAGAATGGGCAGGGAATTCCTAACGGTGATCCTATCCTAAATCCAACGGCGATCGTCTTTTGAATTTCAGGAGGACTCAAATTTAAATATTCTTAATTGTACTCGGTATTGTTAGGTAAATTTACTTGGTTTAGTGCTAATTTGAAGAGTTACAATGATTAAGATGCTATGTAAAAAATAATATCCTGGATCGCGTTAAAGAGTTTATTGTTGATGAGGATAGGATATATGGGCTTAGGGAGTGACCACAATGTTCTCTTCTTTTAAAACTATCTCTAATAACAAAACGCTAATACAAACCACAAAATCGAACTCGTGAGAGGTTATGGGACATTAAAAAAGATTCAGGACTTACACCTTTTCATGATCAATTAAGGGAGAATTATAAAGATTTGGGATGCCGAAACGTTGCATGAGTCATTGTTTATGGGACCTTGCGAAAGAAAAATTGATACGAGGCGGCATCACTGCAATTGGGGCTAGAACCCAACCCAGGTTAATAGGGGAAGAGGTTAATTCAGGGTTCGATAACAGCGTGAAGAAGCTATTAAACAAAGAAGGGAGGGGCTCGTCTCTATAGAAAATCTGCCAAAGAGGGAGGGTAACCAATGGTGATCATTGTGGAAATGTTATCAAGAAAGGCGTGTTCACGTCAAAAACTTGGTCAATCGAAGATCACGAAGATGCGCGTCAATAAGTCTATCGACTTAGCTATAAAGGCGGCAAAAGCTGGTCGCGATTTCTGGACAGTTTTGAAAGACGGTAATCACAAAAAGCAGGATGTGTATGTTTGAAAATAACAGGTATGATGAGATTAAGTATGACAGAAAGGAAATGGGGAACCCACTGCCTTTACACTACTGGCGTACCCTTGGAAAAATGAATCGTAGCTTAACGGATGATAATGATGAGAACAAGTTCAATTAAGAAAATGGATTAGCTCCATCTAGAAACTATTAATTATTACGATAATATTAATAATAAAATACATATGAAACTCCGCTTGACATCATTTAAAATCTTGATATTGTTAAAAGTGCTATTGCTAATTCAAAAATAACAATCACGGGTTTGACCTGATCACAAATGAGGCTCCCTCAAAAAATGGTGGTGAGTGTCTTCAAACACCATGTTTATCTCTTTTACGAGAATAATTTTCTTGAAAAGACACTGTTCAATGGAACAAATCCGTTATCGTTCCCTCCTCAAGAAAGGTGATTTTTTTTGGAGTGATCTAAACATTACGAGGGATATCTCTCACTTCGTGGTGTCAAAATTTTAATCTATTGTTGCCAAACTCTATTTCAAACTTTCACACATTATCTGAGGTTCAAAGTGGTTTTAGATCTTCACGGCGTTCGAAATCACATTTTTACGCTCAAATTAGTGCCGCGTTTAGACCTCGCGAAGGGAAAAAGGGACATTTTTTAGCATTTTGGGATTTCCAAAAGGCATTCGATACAGGTCTGGAGAGATGCTTTTTATTGGCAGTTTGGAAACGTGGGGATAAGGGGTCGCGTCTGGAAGATTCTAGTATAGTTTATATGATGGGGTCCAAGGGAAAGTTAGAACCTTCCACTTTTTGGTGAAATTGAGCGACTTTTTTGACATAGATGAAGGCGCGAAGCAGGGCTGTGCCTCTCACCAATTTGGGATGTATATTTATGCAAGAATTCACGAAGATGTTAAAAGAAAAGGTGAGCTAGGATCTGCATTCACGGCGTAACAATTGGGAGTCTTTTTTGGGCAGACGATGTCGTTACCGTAACGGAGAGGATGAATTGAATTAAGATGCTCAAACCTTAGCAGCACAATTGACAAATCTTGGAAAACTAAATTCAATTATGAGAATCTAATGTACTTATAATTGGTCAACGTATTGAGGTTAATAAAGTTGGATGTTGGGTGACACACAAATACCGAAGTTGACACATATTAAATATTTGGGTATCATATCCATAAACCCTTTCGGATTTACCAAATGAACCAAAACTGTAATGAAAGGCAACAAATTATCGCCTACTCAAGTCAATTATTGATCGGTTCGATGATTATAACCGCGTTTATTATGGGGATATTCTATGGCGCAACATCGCTCTTCCCACTATTAACTATGCGTGCGCGGTTTGGATTAATACGCAAAAACGATATTGAAAAATTGAATCGCTTCAATTGCAAATGGCGCGTTTTATCTTGAAAGCCACCAGAAACACTCCTAAAGAGGCATTATATGGTGATCTTGGATGGGTACATTAAGTCATACAAGACAACCTTAGAATTACATATTACACCATTTCTACACATGGAACGGTACCGCTGGCCGAGCCTCATGCTGAACACCATTCTCAACCTATCAAAGGCTGAACGGATTCGTTTTAAATTTCTTGAAATATTGTTAAGACATGTCTCAAACTGTGAATTAGGACATCAATACCATTGGGATCAAGCACTATCGGCAATGCACCTATGGACTGCAAGGTTGCTCACTTTAAAAAATGTAACCTTAAATAGTTACCTTCAATTTTGGAATGAGGAGAATAACAGGAAATCATCACTCGCGACTTACTCATTATAAAGAAAGCGCCTATAATGGAAAAATACTTCTTGATAAAACTGATTTCACGGAGTTAAAGTTGAAGTTTAACACGTTAGATCCAATACACTACAATTAGCTAATAGAACTAGCAAATGGTGTGATCATGAGATGTATGCTCATGGTGCAAAATGGTATTGAGACATCCAACATTTCTGTTTGTGTGAAATAAAATTAAACAATATAAGAATCAATGAGTTGTACAACCTTGAAATAACGTACAAACCAACTAACCGTCTGATATATGGGAATTATATATGTCCAGTAGATTGCCCGTAAAGGAACAAATGATGTTAGGTGGTATTAACTGTACTTATAATCATGATGCGAATGTTCTGATATTTTGATAAATTTTGTAAGTCGTACATAAAGCAAGCCTGGAAACTTAGAACTAGTCTACATGATCTGTAAGTTATTCTACATGCTGGGTTATATTAAAAATACTTGTATATTTATATGTATAAAACTGTAAGATAATACATGTTAAACATTATGTAGTATGGATACTTAAATTATGTTTAGGTTTTTGGATGTGCTGATTAGGCAACTTGTACATATGCAATGTCGGGTTATAGCCCATGTGACATTCCAGTAATATGGATGTTTTATTCTTTGTTTATTTTTTCTTTTATAATTTTTATTACACAAACCATTCACAGTTTCACTTCATTGCGTTTGACGTAGCCGGGGTATTTAACACGACATTGAGAGTGTGTGTTTGTGTGTGTGTGTGTGTTTTTTTTTTGTGGGTCATGTCTCATGATATAAGGATTACTCGTATGAAACGCACCGTCATAATTGGCGTGTGCTGCTGTTGTAAAAGCGTATGTTCGATCAACTAAATAAATAAAATTAGCTTTGTTTTCCGAAAAACGGCGAATATTTGCGAAACTTTTTCTTCGGAGGCTATTCATTTTACACGCATTGCCACTGAGGACAGTTATGTATACGGAAGTGGTTCTACCGTGATGCGAGTAGGCCTATTAAAAACGTTCATCACGGTTAGAAGTTCCTTTTATAGCCAACTATCAATTTTGAAATTGGGGCGCTCTTCAAAATGTGCCATTATTGTTTAAGGATACAGACGGACCATTTCTTTCATATACATTAAAATTTAAAGGGCTAGTCTTTTATTTACCCAGTAAAGGGTCATTCCTTCATTTACAATTAAAGGGTATTCCTTCATTACCAATTAAAGGGTAATTCTATCATTTACCAATGAAAGCGGTTTTCCTTATTTACCAATTAAGGGTCATTCCTTCATTTACCACCAATTAAAGGGTCATTCCCATTACAATTAAAAGGGGTCATTCCTTCATTAACAATTAAATGGAGTCATTCATTCTATACCAAATTAAAGGACATTCCTTCGTCCCCCCCCCCCCCCTTTACCAATTAAAGGGTCATTCATTTACCAATTAAAGGGTCATTCCTTCTTACAATTAAAGGTCATTCATTTACCAGTTAATGGTATTCCGTCATTTACCAATTAAAGGGTCATTCCTTCATTACCAATTAAACGGCAATTCCTTCATATACCAATTTAAAAGGGACATTCCTTCATTTACCAAGTAAAAGGGGTATTCCTTCATTTACCATTATAAAGGGTCATTCATTACCATTAAAGGGTCATCCTTTCATTTACAATTAAAAGGGTATTCATTATTACAGGGTCATTCCTTCATTACCATTAAAGGGTCAGTCCTTATTTACCACTTAAAGGGGTATTCTTTCATTTACCAATTAAAGGCGTCATTCATTAATTTAGCACTAAAGGGTTGTTCCTTTGTTTACAAATTAAAACGGTCATTCATTACCATTAAGGGTATTCCTTATTTACAGAATTACCAATTAAGCGTCATTCATTCATTCACCAATTAAAGGGTCATTCCTTCATGTACCAATTAAAGGGTCACCTTATTTGCCTATAAAGGGTCATTCTTTCATTAACCAAATCAAGAGTTCATTCCTTAATTTTCCCAATTAAGGTCATTCATTCATTAGCCAATGAAAGGCTAGTCCTCCATTTACCAATTAAAGGGTCATTCCTTCATTTATCCATTTTAAAGGGTTATTCCTTTGCCCCCAATTAAAGGGTATTCATTACGAATTAAAGGGTCATTCATCATGAATAAAGGGTCATTCCATCATTGACAAATTAAAGCCATGCCATTGTTTACAAATTAAAAGCTAATATAAAGAGTAAGCTGTGGTTAGGCATCAACTATGCCCCCGTTTGGATCCAGTAAGCCCGCGGTTTTATTAAAAACAAAGGAACAAACATTTTGACACTTCAAATTTTCAATTAAATACAATTTTGATCCTTCATTTTTCATTTTGGACTCTTGACAATTTGACTCAAGGGTCTTTGCCTCTTGGGGAAAAAATGAGTGAAATTACTGTACCGTTGGAAATCCCAAATGGCCCAATCCAGCAGAGTGTGTCCGGCCCCCTGTTTAAGTCGTATTTAAGTATTTAAGTATCTACTTCTTAGCGAATAGTATGACAGCTTTGCGTAAACAAAAGTGTTTACCCAACCAGCCTTGACAACAATATAAAAAAATCATAATTTTTCGTCAAGATCTCGCTTTCGTGTTTAAACCCAATGTACAACTAAAATTATGAGTTCTTGGCTGCATGCCCTGCCCTGAAGATATTTTACAGCAGCAGTCATTCGCCGGTAAATTTTTACCGGGGTTGTGTTATATGATTTTGTTGTTTTGAAGTGATTGTTTTTTATCTGACTCTCTTTTCTGTCATCTCACCTTGACGGCTTTGGCAGACGTGAGTGTCGTGAGTTATAATTCGGATGCACGGCCCCAAGCGTAGAATAGGGGCCCTCATAACACTACAGTGTGAACTGAATGGAATATGCTGGCACCACAATATAGCGCAAAAGAAAGAAAACGCAGTGTGTATATTTGCATAGCGTGTAGTGTTCTGTACTGTAACGCTTGGACGCAAAACGATAACCGAATAATTTCCACCCGTATTTGGTGGTAGTCGACAAAGTGTAGCATATAGCAAGGCAGGCTAGTCGGTGCTTTACCCAGGGCCGTTGGATAGATAGGTCAGGGTCAGGCTAATAATAATTATGGGTAACCAGGAGCATTGACAACATCCAAAACTTTCAAATATCATATCAAAGTCATGTCACTGGTCCACCTGGTTGTGGCAATATTAAGGGTCATTACGTGATACAAGACTTCGTAAAGCACAGGCTAGGCCTATAGTCAGAAGAAAAGCTTGTCTCAAGTGTCCAAATGTATTTACTCTGTCCAGATATTTATTTTTCAATGCGCGTCAAAGTCACAACCGTACGCAAGCCAATTCACGCATCAGCATAGCAACAATGTTGAACAAAAACAGTTAATTTTAGATCAACCATCACGGTCGCGTGTAACGATCCAAACAGCACCGCGTTGAAACGGCACACCGCGAAAGGAGAATAATTTCATGGACAGAGTTAGAGTGTGCACCTTCTACTTCCACTTCAGATATGCAAAGATCTGTTGGGGATTTTCTATGGTGGCCGAGGCCTAGCCCTCCGTCACCTTAATTTTCCTTTTGGATTGCTCCTCGAAAAAAAGCCAGAGGTTATTTTTAAAAAAATTTAGTTGTATTCTGATGATGGCAGTTTAAGGTTATGAGCAATGCCAGTAGCTAGGGCTGCCCTAGGCCAGCCTAGCCTAGCCTCTAGGCATAGGGGAATAGGGCCTAGGGCAGGCCTAGGGCTAGGCTGGGCCCGCCTGCCTAGCTGGTAGTGGTGTGTGCTTACAGGCTAACTAAAAATTTTTAGTTGAATCTGATGATGGCATGTTAAATGTTGATCTGAGCAATGCCAGAATAGCCTAGGGCCTGCATAGGCCAGAGAGCCTCCTAGCCAGGCCTAGCCTAGACTAGGCATGCTAGGCAGTAGGCCCGCAGTTGTGTGTTAATAGTATTACTCGACCCTAAAAAGGTGCGATTAATGATTAACAACTGTCCTAACATGCCTAAACTCACATGAAACGCTGGCCTGCTTAGAGTGCCCTAAGTTTATGACATGGAAGAAAGGCTAAGGGCCTTTATACTCTGTAAGTTCCTGTCATGACTGACAACAACTCAAATGAAATAGAAAATAGCGAATTCATGTGCATTTTGCCATGTTTGCTTTCGGTTTCACGATTAATGAGTAGACTAGCTTGACACGGCATAGCCATGAGCATGATGAGACTAAGTATATAAATCGGCGGGGTTGTTTCCGACACCAAAACCGTGGGAAAAAAGTTTAAAATACTTCCACTTACCGACCTCCTATTGGCAATGATTGACAGTATATTCCGATTCCCTGGACGGGTGTTATTATCAGAAATATAATTTTAGGACAAAAATAAAGGCAATACAATGAGGTATTATAAAACAGTTTTCTACAAGTTTCGATGTAGATGGTACTAAGGCAAATTCTGTATGGCTCCGTGCCTTCAATTTTTCATGATTTCTTTCATTTGAGCCAGTTATTGACGCAAAACATCCTCGTTAAGTCATAGACATTAAACTGCAAATCCGTTATAAATAAGATCAGTGGACATTTGGTATGGATTGTATTCAAGGTGAGTTAAAATGCAGTTTTAAAAATGGGTGAGAGGGCCCCCGTAATAGCTATATACTTAAGTCTCTGACCTAGTACACGACCAAACCCAATATGGAGGTCAGTCATAGCAACCTCGGACTATATAGAGCAGACCATGCCAACCCCTGCCTGACCTTGCTGGCCTGTTCCATTTGAAAAAAAAATATGAAAAGTGGAACAATAAAATTATTGATGATATGCCAACAATCTGAAATTCGCCATCGCCAGCCAATCTGGTTGTGATGCTGCCTCTATGTATGAGAGACACGATCGATTTGCACCGCTTAAGATTACCACCAGCTACAAGCATGGCATGACAAGTACAAACACGGTTGCGATTTAAACGTCATTGCCATCGGCCGCTACGCTAGCAGCATATTTGCGTCATTGAGTTTCATTATTCCACAGCATGGATTTTTAAAACATCAGAAACAAGTCCATATATCATAGTTTATGTTAGAAAACAAGTTAATTAAAAACTAAATTTTCCTTAAAATAAAAAAAGAACCACCAAACAAAAAAACAAAGGAAAACTTAAACAAAACATAAAAATTTTAATTACCAATTTTTAAAAATGGCGAATTCCTGTTAGTCCCCGTCGATTAATAAGTCCGGAGGAGTTAATGGTTAAGAACGAAACGGGGGATCAAAATGAAGGTCGGTATTTTTTAAACCTGTCGGACTATTGGTAGAGTTTCATTACTGAGTTTCATATGTGTATACGCGAATGTCTATAAGAGCTTCGCTTCGCGCTCGCTTATAATTTCGCTACTCAATTTCGCCCCGAAACCGGGAAATGCAAAACGTGTGTGTTAATATCCGCCAGAAACAGCAACATAATTAAATTCAACACATTTTCTTTCATGAATATCATCACACTTTCCAAACAAGTGGTATATACCAAATTTATGCCAAATGTGGCTCAAATAGGGTCAATAACTCAAATTTTCTCGTGAATACGGACTTATTGCTGTGATAAATTTTCCTGGAAGTGGCCGCCAAAAGGGTATTATTAGTGGGTGTACCCTTTAAGCAAGCGAGAATTTTTAGACCTCCCATCAATAATATATGTCAAAGATGGTAATAAAAGTTAAATTTGAAAGTCGTCGTAAGTTTCACTTCTTGCTTTTTAGTTTTCGAGATATGGCTTCTCAATTGTCGAACCAATACGCAAACCACTTCACTTTTGAAGACCGATCTGTTTTAGTTTGGGCGCGTGGTTTTTCCTATATTTTTGACCGCGACTGACACCTAATCAAGTTCCGCCACACTTTAGTTTAATGGATTTAACTAGAATCATTTTTGTAATTTTACCTTTGCGATGGTGTGTAAAAACATTTTTTAATTAATTTGAATTTTAAAACCGTATGATATTTTAATAGGTTAGCAATTAATGAAATGGTGATTTTCGCCATGTATCAAGATGCACCGCAAAACGAACATAACAAAAAGACCTTTTAAATATGTACCTCGATTTTTAGAGATATATTAGGCCACTTTTCAGTGCATGCGACCCTTTTACGTGCTAAAAATTCCTCTAAAAATCTGCTCAGAATGACAATAACATAAAAAACATTAAAAAGTATAAAACAATTATATAAACGTTTGGTTGGGCCAAATTAATTCATGCTACTAGTACATCCCATTGTGTGAGATTTGCTTTTCAACAACAAAGTCGGGGGCGTTTTCCGACTGTATCTGCATTTAGACCTTGAGCGCGCGTTAACACACTGGCGACCCCCCCCCCCCCCCCACCCCCCCCCCGACTCACTAAAGTGTAGTAAAATCTAGGAGTTTAAAGGAAAATGAGAAGTTTTTATTTATAAATATAGTTCTTTGAAGATCATAGGACCTTATGCCTATATATAATTCACAACGATGTGCGGATTAAAATAGATAATAAAAACATCGAGTTAAAAAACCCATATTACTGTAGGCCTAGTACTAAATCGATTTTTAATTGGGAGATATCCGTTGCTACCTTGACAACCAGTATGTTGCGGCGTGTTTGATCCCGTATTTTGAGTTAAATAGTTGATTTTGTTTTGCCCATAAAGAGCAAAACTAAGAGAAACACGCTAAAAAGTTTTGTTCTGATTAAACATTCAGTGTTTAGTTAGAAGATAGAAAATAGATAAAACTACAATAAAGCTGTTGATATTTCTGTACCACCCAAAACGGCTTATAACTAAACTAGCCCCATGTTGCGGCTTAAAGGGTGCCACCAGATTACGACGCCTCCCATATACTTTGTAAAGACAATTCATGTCCTATCTAGCTGTCATCTCGAGTTACCACCCCACCACCTTGCGTTTCAGAAATGAAGTAGCACAGTTTGTCGCAAACTTTCTTTTATAACATATCCAAAATTGGATTACAAACTTTTCCGTATAAATAAATTTTGAATATTTAGCGATTCTTTGAGGGTAGTAATTTCGCTACTTCAAGATTTTTTCGCCCGAAACGGGAAATGCCACGTGTGGTGTTAATCCGCCAGTAAAACGCAAAATTAATCAACACATTTTCTTTCAGTAATATCTGCACACTTCCAAAAAATTGGTAGAGACCAAATTTTATGCAAAATGTTGCTCAAATAGTAATCAATAACTCAGATTTTTCTCGTAAGTACGGACTATTGCTGTGAAGTGGGCCGCCAAAAGGTAATTAGTGTGGTCACCATAAATAGCGGTGACCCTTGGCGATTGAACCTGAGGTCAAACAAGCCTCGTTCAAAAGGATGGAATCCCGTTTGTACCGTTATTTCATACAAAAATAAACTTCCACTGGAGTTGATTCTTCAACTCCAAACGTATTTTGAGTGGAAAAATTTGATAATACACATATTTTCGGACCGTTATAATTTTGTCAAGTTTTCGTGATTACGTGCAAACCTATGGGAAACGGCAAAACGACGCTATCTGCCGCCCCCCCCCCCCCCTGTTGCCAGTGTCTCTTTAAAGGGGCGACTTTGTTGTCTAGACTACTTACTCGCACATGGTGCAAAAACATCGCAATGACCCTACCATGCATATTTTTAAACGTGAACACCTTCAGATGGTTCCATATGAACAGCGTTTTCCAAAACCCCAGTTCCAATCAAATGATATTTCAAACGAGAAACCAAGTTTATTCAATGAAATCTCATATTTTTCGTTTTTTACAATTGAAATCAGGTTTTCGCCGTAATTGAAATGCAAGCTTTTCATGTCATGAAACATGAGTTTCAAATGAAAACCATTCACATCAAAACTTGGTTTTTTTCAAAATGAAAATCATGGTTTCGATGAAATCTTATTTTTTTTCAATTAGGAAAAAGCTTTTACAGCAAAAAAAAAAAAAATATTCCACAGCAAACTCGTATTCAATTCCAATTTGAATAATGCAGCAAAAAAAAAGATTTTTTTTTTTTAAAGTCCGCAAGTCCGGTTGATATTTAAGAACTTGTTTTGGGTTTTTTTTTTTTTTCCAATGAATTTATTAAAACTTCGTTTTCCGATGAAACTTGGTTTTTTCAAATTGAACATTTTTAATTGCTTAGAGCAGGTCACCTACATGTTAGCATGCTTTTTGGCAGATGTTTCAAAGTGAATGATCCGTAACTCACTTACATTTCGGCCTATTTTGTTGTTTCGTAAAACATCTTTATAAGAGCTTTATAAGGACACTGCCGGCAGGAGGGTGTCTCTGTTGTTTTCATGGGAAAAGGGATGATTTGAAAGTTCTGCATTTAAAAAGCGACATGCCCAATGTTTACCTTTACCACACTTTACATAAATTCTTCCCTCAAAAATCGCTTTTAGTTAAAATAAATTATAATACAGGCTTCTACAGCTTCAAGGGTACTGAAAATTGCCAATAACGCGACACCCCGCCCCCCCGAAACCACAAATCCCGCTTTGAAAAGATGAAAAATGAGTGCATTATATTAAAGACTCCATATCCAGTGAGCTCTGCATGAATGCATGAGGCATGCTTGAGCTTTGTGCCTTTTCCAAGAGTTAGTAGCATGCCCCTAAAGCGTTCTCAGACTTTTCTATTTTCTCTGAAGTGTATAGTGAAACAAGTTACCTTGCTTGCGTAGGCCTATATACATGATATTAAAGTCGAACTTTTTTGAGAGGAAAAGTAAAACCATTCAAAATTTATGGTGAAATATAAATAAGAGGATTATACAGGGCCGCTTCTCCCTTATCAGCCATTGTCATTTTACATAATTTCCATTACGGCCCTATGCTATTAAATCTAACTTTTATAAGTTTGATAGCGCTTTTCTGAGCGTGTCATTAGAAACAATTTAAATTAATATACAGTAGATCAAATAAATACATTTACGGTCGAGTTGTAAATAGCTATATATGCTTGGTGAAATTGGTAAGATTAATAACAGTTTGTTGGAAGCGTGCTTTCAGTTTTAGCTAGTTTTTTAATAGCTCATATAATAATGGTTGTTGGAGTGGGTTAGGGAGGGTGTTCTTCCCCTTTTGTGCAAAGCATAAAACCTTGCAATATTTGGTTTACAAAACCAATTTCCCAATACAAAGTTTTTTCCCCCTATATCTTCACCTGTGCTGACATGGTGGATTGGAAAGGAAAACATACAGAGATCCTCACCAGGCCCCTGCTCTTTAGACTGTACCCCAGTCTCGGCTCTGTTCGGGTTAGAGCGCACTTGGTTTAAAAAGATTAATGCAAAACTCAAAACTTGAGGACTTTTCAGATTACCACCCCAGCTGGACAGCCCAGCCAACCAACTTGTCCACAGAGCGTGAATTGCAAAAGGGCTCCTGGAATTAACAATAGGTAGTGAGTAGCCCGCCTAGACTGTTCGATCTTAGGTGAAACGTCTCCAGCAGTTAGTATCGATTCAAAGAAATGTAATATGAAGCAATTTACATGTACACGACAAGGGTTTCGGATATTTGATTGATAATGATAATAAGTACATTAACAACTACAAGTACTTTTATATTTGATTAGAGTTGCAATAAAAGAGCATCATCATAAAGTCAAAATAAAACATTTAAACGAGAAATCGGGAAATGAGAGGCCAAATCCATCTGCTAAATTGGCCAAAATCACAAGGTGCGCCAACGCGGCCAACCCCCCAGGAAGTGTCACTTCAAAAACAGCCGCTTAGTCAGTCCCCAGGGCCGCGTTTTAAATCCTGCGCAAAAAAAAGTGAACAATGATTGGTCTGGCTAAGTGTCTCTTACGCATATACGGGCACGTCGAGAGACAGTGCGAGTTTACCAGAACCATTTGTTTGACTAAGGTTTTGGGCGGAGAGAGTACTTCCCCGACCTCGGGGGAGATTGGGACGTTTTCCCTACAGAGTCGGAGGGTCCAGGATATGAGTGAAGAGCTAAGTTGAAATTTCAGTCGCTTAGCGTTTTCATTACCGTGACCCGAGGAGGTCTAATGTCTTAAACTATTACATAGCAGTAAAATGTAGGGTATCAACACCATGATGACAAAAGGACCCAAATGACCTTTCTGGCAAAAAAATGAATAAACCAAGTGGAAATGAAAATGGTCCAAGACATCCAATCTGAACAGTTATTGACAAAAATCACAAGACCAACAAAGTCAGCTGGCCCCTCTGCTAGTAGGGGGCAGTAAGTAATATAGTAGGTAATATAGCACATAAATCAAATTGGTTGAGGATGTCAGAGTGGGAAGGAAGCCAGGTACTAGGGCCACACTGCAAAACCAAAACTGGGGATTAGGATTCCAATTCCAGCAAAAACACCCTCCTCCCAAAAAAGTAACCCCATTCCCAATACAAAGTTGATAAATAGGCTACCTGCAAATTTAGGTGTGGGTATCCGGCAAAGGTTTGCAATGGAAGTGCGAACTCTGAATTTGCAATATCTATTAGCATATCATCTTGAAATCAACTGTAAAATATTGTGGAACAGATGATCTTTAGGAACGTGACATTCACATTTCGGAATAGGTCGTAGGATTAAAAAAAAAATGGCGGGGCCCATGAAAAATTCTTGAAAAGATGTTTTGTGCGGTTGTTGCTAGGAGTGGTGCTTATATTAGGCAAAAATTTCTGAGGGGTATAGGAGTCAAAGTAGCCTAATAGCTGAATCAATATACAAAGACCTGAAAAGGGTTGGTGTTTAGGCCTATTATTTTTTATTCACCGCATATTTTTCTTCCACCATTTATATTTATTTATTCACCGTAGTATAGGTCGCTTCACTCTTTCCAGAATCCCGATCAATGGCGGCGCCAGACTTCTTTCTTTCTTTTTTTTTTGGGGGGGGGGAGGGGGGGGTGGTCCGTCGAAGGGCAAAGTGAAATTTGGTGGTGTAGAGCCCGAGTGCAATCTTTCGCAAAGATGAGATTTTAGGAGGAAAATATCAAAATGGTGATTTTTTAAACAAACCGATGATTTTTTTTGCTAAAATTGGTTGATTTTTGGCATAAGTATTTTTGGCCCAAGCCGATGACTTGCCCAAAATTCTCCTGTTGATTCTACGGGGGGGGGGGGGGGGTTAGAGGAAAGTTCCCCCTACCCTACCCACCGTTCTGGACATGGGCCATGGCGCCGACTGATGTCCGGTCTAGCACGATCATCTTGCGTCTTCACAGTGGTGGCGACTTTTTGTTGGTCCTTTATCATTTTGCACTTGGATTTTATCTTTCATTTTTTACTATAGGCCGCCCTGTTCGAAGCAAGATGATCTTATCGTTCTTCCTCGTTAGGTTGCAAAAGGGTCTAGCGAGACGGTTTTGATTCGGATACAAAACATCATTATGTATTGCGCTTGTGGTTCACACAACCTAGCTTACCGTGACCAATCTTCTTAGCGTTCGTGTGAGGTGTTGATGTTGGTCGCAGAATCACTTAGTCATGAAAAATTGACGGAATTTAAAAGTGAAAGTCGCCCGGTCGACTTGATTTATCGCGGCCGTCGGCAATTGTATTTTGTACCACACGGGTGACGGGACTGTCCCCAGAATGAACGACAGTTTTGCTATCATGCCTATAATGACAGCGGCTATGTGAAAGACCACAATGATTAAAAGCGGAAGGCCAGATGCATATAATGCTGACAATCGTGCTACTACCGGTCCTGAGAATATAGGCCTCCATCTTGCTTGAATCGAACCACGCAAGTGCAGCAAAACAAGGACTTTGTTTCTGTGCATTCTCCCTCATCAAAACTCCCTCTTCTTGAAGCTTCTTGAGCTTTCGTGCTCTGTTCTCCCTGTATCCTGCTTCCTTCACCGACCTCTCAGTGGAATTGTCACAAAAGGTGCCTGTAACTTTGACTGAAGGAACGAGGGCTTACCACGAGCTTGTAATAACTTTTTGGTATCACGAGCTGCTTAAAACAACAGATCAACAAACCGCAACGCACGAGGTTTTTGCGGGTTTATTTCATGTTTTTGAGGATTTCACGGGAAATGGTAGCATTGTTTCCTGTTAAGAAACAACTGAATAATGCCATCGATATCAGGGACATGTGATGTGTGTTCAGAAGCCACATCGAAGTACCGCTGTCCGACATGCGAGATTCTTTAGTAAGCAAAGCTCCGGACCAGCATGCCAGGCTCAGCTTGTTGGATATGAATTTCATGATTATGTCTCATCATACAGTCACTAGTCAGTACCGGTAGTTAGTATTTTGAAATTCTGCCACCACATCATTCAACATGCAGTTTATTCCGTTGAGGCTGCCGAATTCATTGGGTGGTGGCACAATACAAAATTCTTTCCGAAATATAATTCTAACCGTACTGCATTTATGGTTAGAAGTCTAAATGTACGGTACCAGAAATGGGCGGAAAGTACTAGTAGTACTAGTAGTAGGGGTCTCAACGAGTCCCGGGAATTAGGGTCCCGCCCGATCGATGTCAAGTCCCGGGTAATAAAAATCCCTACCCGATTCCAGAAAATTTTCCTATAACTAAAACCTGGCTAAACTCTCACTCACTAAAATCTGCAGCAAATTGTGTCCACTCAAGTCTCAAGCGCTAAATCCTTCAAACGTTTCCATTGAGTAATTATTAGTAATTAAAATAAATCCTCAAAACAACACACCACTCATGAGGTCGCTATGATTTCCAATCAGGGAAAGAATTTAGTATTCTGCCACAGGCTACGAATTCGCCAACGTTAACAGAATAAACCGCATGTTAAAGGTGCCGAATTTTAAGTGATGGCAGAATACTAAATTCATCCCCCAATCAGTCAACAACATGAGCTAACACGACTCGACATGATTTCTCAGAAACGTGTGCTGTGTGTTTTCACAACTCGCATTGTCTGAGCATAAGGGTAGTTCTGCTAAGCATAACTTCACATGTCTTTAACAGTTGTCATTAACGGATGTGAAGTTATAATGCAAAAACACATGGAATACCTTTCCCCTGTTACCTACCTCAACTTTGTCGATCTCAAAATTCCTCTAAATGTACGATATATCCCTGTTTTCACTATCAAACACAACTTGAGATCGTATATAATGCGATGACATATGTGAAAAAAAAAAAAAAAAAAAAAAAAAATTCATGATTATGTCTCATCATACAGTCACTAGTCAGTACCGGTAGTTAGTATTTTGAAATTCTGCCACCACATCATTCAACATGCAGTTTATTCCGTTGAGGCTGCCGAATTCATTGGGTGGTGGCACAATACAAAATTCTTTCCGAAATATAATTCTAACCGTACTGCATTTATGGTTAGAAGTCTAAATGTACGGTACCAGAAATGGGCGGAAAGTACTAGGAGTACTAGTAGTAGGGGTCTCAACGAGTCCCGGGAATTCGGGTCCCGCCCGATCGATGTCGAGTCCCGGGTAATAAAAATCCCTACCCGATTCCAGAAAATTTTCCTATAACTAAAACCTGGCTAAACTCACTCTCACTCACTAAAATCTTCAGCAAATTGTGTCCACTCAAGTCTCAAGCGCTAAATCCTTCAAACGTTTCCATTGAGTAATTATTAGTAATTAAAATAAATCCTCAAAACAACACACCACTCATGAGGTCACTATGATTTCCAATCAGTCAACAACATGAGCTAACACGACTCGACATGATTTCTCAGAAACGTGTGCTGTGTGTTTTCACAACTCGCATCGTCTGAGCATAAGGGTAGTTCTGCTAAGCATAACTTCACATGTCTTTAACAGTTGTCATTAACGGATGTGAAGTTATAATGCAAAAACACATGGAATACCTTTCCCCTGTTACCTACCTCAACTTTGTCGATCTCAAAATTCCTCTAAATGTACGATATATCCCTGTTTTCACTATCAAACACAACTTGAGATCGTATATAATGCGATGACATATGTGAAAAAAACTCTAGAAAATAAGAAATTAAAAATTTTGAAGAAAATTGCGACTACAATCACTTCTGCATGAGAAAGGTTGTTTCTCCGGAAAATGATGGATTTCTACTGTTTTTGGACAAATTTTTGAGGATTAACTATTTCAAAAGGTAATTTATTATCTAAGGAACACATATCAACTCGATTCTTAATTGCTTTTGATATTTTGTTCGTCTGCAGTCTGCAAAGTTGGTTCTTTGAAATGGCCTGCTCATGCTGGTAACAGGGGAAAGGTATTCCATGTGGTTAAATTGCATAACTTCACATCCATTAATGACAACATGTTTAGACATAATGTGGAGTTATGCTTAGCAGAACTAGCGGGACCCACCAAATTCCTGCAACTCGCTCAGACCACTATTTTG
This sequence comes from Ophioderma brevispina, assembly GCA_023653785.1. NCBI lineage: Eukaryota > Metazoa > Echinodermata > Ophiuroidea > Amphilepidida > Ophiodermatidae > Ophioderma > Ophioderma brevispina. Next base: position 18,614 of record JAMKCH010019506.1, read on the forward strand.
TGTGACTTGGCAATGGTAAGTTTAAATAAAACGTACATTTTTGTTAAATACTTTAATCAGTTTTTCAAAATTTGAAAAATTCGGGTACCGGACTACCCGGGAATCAAATTACCAGAAAATGAGACACCTAGCGGAAAGTTAAACCAAAACATGACCGGTTAACCGTTAATCCTTGATAAAGCATCCTCAGTGAAAAAAGTTAATCCGATCTACTGGAAGCTTATTAGAGTCTTTGCAAGTGCAGTCAACTTACGAGAAACTAATTTACATATCAAAGTCCATCGTCAAATTTTTCTGCAACGCAGGCCCGCCCGAATTTACACTCTCTCGGTCTCTATGATCCGTCAACTGGCGCAGTTGACGGATAGTTTTTCGATCAAGGCTCAGCATGCTCAGTCTATTTTTGAATTGCCAGTGCCATGTCAATTATTAAGCCAATTAGCCTAGGTCAGGGGTTCTCAATTATATTAGCTGAAGGGCCAGAGAATCATGCTAAACATGTTTGAAAGTTCCCTACTTGAGGGCCAAATACACCCAAAATTCTTGTTTTTTCTAAATATTTTAGAGCAAATCAAGGCCAAGGTCAAAAATCAATGGTTGGCTTTGCGCCAGTTGACGGATAGAGACCGACCCTATTGTAAATTTGGACGGGCTTGCGTTGCAGAAAAGTTCGACAATGGACTTTGATATGTAAATTAGTTTCTCCCCAGTCGACTGCACTTGAAAAGACTTAAGCTTCCAGATCGGATTAACACTTTTCACTGAGGATGCATAAGCAAGGATTAACCGGTCATGTTTTGGTTCAACTTTCCGCCCATTTCTGCTACATTTAGCCTTTTAACCGTAAATGCAGTGGCATTTACATTTAGAATATTTTGAACAATGGTTGGCGGGACGGATTTGGACAGCGGGCCACCTATTGAGAACCCCTGGCCTAGGTATTACTTCATAAATAAGGGTACCACTTACTGCCATAGAAATTCAATGTCAATGAAACCTATCAAGTGTGAATTTAGAGATATTTGACTATTTGTATCCTCAGAAAATCTCTTCATGCCTGGGCATTATACTCACCTTTTCCTAAAATGTTACAAGCGGAATTAGCCTGCCGACCAGGTAACCCTATACTTACCTAGTTACAGTAACATGTAACCCAGGTAAGTGGGTGAGCCAGGCATGTTGGTCGGTACCACCGGGGGGAGGGGGCAAAGAGGCATTTATACCAGGGCTACCTCATACTATTAGTTATTAGGTGAGTTTTTGGGGTGATACGGATTATATCTAGTCGAGGAGTCTGTATCCGAGACTAGATATAATCCGTGTCACCTCGAAACTCGCCTAATAACGATTTTATCATACCCAAGCACAACAAAATAAGCACAAACAGAGGGCCTAAGAAAATTCTAAGGGTGATTCACAAAACAAACAATACTTACCGTAAATTAACTGTTGGCCTATTGTTTGAAATGAGTGCATGGGTGACAAATTTTCAGTGACAAGAATCTTTGAAAATAAACAGCCCTAAAAATCATCTTTTTCTGATTCACAAAAATATTGATCTATTTTAAAGTCTTTTAGTGTATGTGAGAGCGATTATGCTGAAATCTTGTTCCAACTCAGTTCAACAATGCTAAAAATTGCCATATTAGAGCAGTGATTTACGTCAAAATTGAATGCCGAATTTTCAAATTTTTGTTTTCATTATGCATGGTCACGCATGCGCAGTTCCTAACTGACATGATACGGACGTTGAGACGTGCTCCGAGGGGGTGATACGGGATATATCTAGTCAGTAACTGAGGCGATTACCAATGAAAAATCGAGGGATTATACATGCTGTATGATTAATACACGACGAAAAGGTGAAATTAACAAGAATGTTATGCACCATCATAGTACAACCCCTATAACCTCTACGGGATGGGGTTGAATAATGAGTGGGTGTTTGTAACTAGTAACATACTTGTATACTGTCCAACTATACTTAGTTACTTGTGATAATATAGAGGCGGAGCTGGACCCCAGGTCAAACAATCATCGTTTACAAAATAAAAACCTACTACAGAAAAGATTGACACCTTTGATAGTTAGTAGGGACCCTCTACATCAATGATTGGTAGGTAGTACTCTAAATTGGTTGGTATCACTTTTGCAATAGGGGTCAACTGAAGTTACACATGCGGTCCAGTTTTTAAAATGCTACGATATGTTGAAATGTATGCCATTTGTCGTCTAGTCATTAAGGATTCCAAAAATTGTATAGTTTGTACCATCTAGACCATTGGTTTGGGGAGTTTCTAGGTCAAAAGGCTAAAATGGTTTAGAAAAGGTCACTTCTAATTTGTAAATGGGTACAAATCAGAAGTTGCTCCAATTTGTAAAATTGAAAAGAAGTTGTGTAGCTAAGCTTAAATGTGTCAAATAATGAATAGTTTGTACATATGCAATGCATAGTTACAGTTATGGGACAAAATAGGTCATAGGGCAACGTAATCCAAGTGGTGTTGACCTTCTTTGACCTTATCTCGTAAGTAAACATTTAACATAATCTAAACTATACTTTTTAGGAGTCCTCTTACCGCAGGCAATACTTTGCAAGTATTTAAAACTAGATCAGGGAACTTTTTGAATGTTGACCACTGTACAAATTGAGATTGACTTTTTTACCATTTTTGTCATTTTTACCCTATAACTCCAAACCAATGGTCTTAGGTGGTACAAATAGACATTTTTTTGAAATCCTTATGATAAGATGGGCAATATGGCATACTGTAACAGGATTGTTGGCATTTAAAAAATTGAACACTGTGTAAACTTATTTGCCCCTATTGAAAAAAGTGAACCACAATTTGAGAGTACGACCTACCTAGAATTGATGTAGGAGTCCATATAACTACCAAATGTGTCAAACCTTTTCTGTAGACGGGAGGTGGGTACGAACTCCTAAATAAGGCCATTATAAGACTATTCTGCCAATCTCTCATGCAAATAATATGAGACCATTTCACTGAAATAAGCCTTTTTTTAATATTTGACCCTGTAGAAGGTAAATCCTTTGACCTCTAGTCTAATGACGGTTTTCAGTTTAAAACTCAGAAGGGTAAGTTGGAGATAGCATAAAAACATAATTTTTTTTTAATCTTGTGATCATACGAACAACTTGGTATGGAAATTCAATAAACATTGGGCCATTTCAATAGTGGCCCCTGCATAATCTTTTGCGACCCCCTATTTCTCGCTTAAGTACTCCTTCAGAATTGCCATCATTGTGTATATCATGTGTATGTTCATGTAACAGGTAGGCCTGGTATAAATGCCTCTTTGCCCCCCCCCCCCCCCCCCCCCCCCCCCCCCCCCCCCCCCCCCCGGTGCAGTACCAATAAGGCTTAGATGTCTGGCTCATCCCAGTTACTAGGGTACTGAGCTACAGAATGTTGGCAATCAGTGGACGCTGTCCTTTTACCCAGGGGGCGGCGACAGGGGGTGGCCGGGGGGGGGGGGGGGGGTTGGGTGCCCACCATTGAGATTTCAAAATTTAGGAAACTTGAAAATATAAAAAAAGTAAAAATATTTTTAACAAAATTAATTTTGTGTACTGTTTCGCCCCCTATCCTATGACTTTTACCTGGTGCCGCCCCCTTGCTTTTACCCTGAACTCAGTGAAGTTCAACTTTCAAGAGGGTCTAATTGTCTTTAAATTTATTTCACTCACTCTCAACTATGTCCATGTAAGCATGTGGTTTATTAATTCTAGGAGGTGTTGATGTCACAAATGCAGACATTCTTTGACTTCTCCTAACCTT